>APFE030274046.1:3236-21885 GCA_000404065.3 Pinus taeda | reverse complement strand
TTCCTATGTATAATCGACATTTGCCCATTTATTATACATATAAATTTAGGGTGGTTCTTAAAATTTTCCCTGATTAATTTGAATTACCTTCCTTTTTTCTCGAGGAGACAAATATGATGGTAATCTTCTTGTATCCAAATAGTTAGCAATATCTACAAACCATGGAGATTTAGTAGATACTACAAAAAGATATTCATCAGGAAAATTATCTTCTACATGCATATCATTGTTATCATTTTGAATCTGTGATCAAAATTCAGCAACTGTGTTTTGTTTTCTAGTTCAATCCAAAATATTAACGTTAAACTCTTGTAGCAATAATAACCATCTAGTGATTGATTTATTCATTAAGTATCTAATTGTAGAATGATCAATATGTACAAAATTTTCATAGCCAATAATATAATGTCTGGATTTATTGATGGCATGAACAACAACAAAAAAACTCCTTTTCTGTGACAGTATAATTTAACTCTGTAGGAGTCAAATTTTTACTAGTGTAATAAATGGCATATGGAGTTAAGTCCTTTTGTCCTAGTACAACTCCTAAAGTTGTATTTGAAGCATCAGCCGAAAAATGAAAAGATAATTTCCAATTTGGTCCTCTAAGAATGGGTGCTTTAGAGATTTTCTCTTTTAATGACTCAAAGGCCTTTTGGCAATTAGAATTTCAATTGAATTCACAATCTTTTGTGAGTAGCTTGAAAAGTGGAGATACCATTTTGTAAAGCTTTCTATAAATCTTCTATAATAACCAGTGAAACCAAGAAAACTTCTAACATCTGGTTGACAGGTTATAATTGATAATTTAGAAATAACTTCTACTTTAGATGTGTCCACTCTAATTCCATTTCCTAAAATATGGTGTCCTAGAAAAATTCCCTCTGTAAACATCATAAAACATTTTTCACGACTTAATGAGGTATTTTTCTCTTTACATTTAGTGAGAAATTTTTCCAAATTTTTAAGAGCTCTTCAAAATATTTTCCATAAACTATAAAATTGTCCATATGAACTTCCACACAATCATGAATTAGATAAGAAAAAAGCACCTAATACTGCTCTTTGGTATGTTACAGGAGCATTACATAATCCAAAGGGAAGTACTCGGTAAGCATAAGTTTTCCTTGGTAAGATAAAGGTGGTCTATCTTGGTCTTCCGTGGCTACATGGATTTGGTTATACCCACTAAAACCATCTAAAAATGAAAAATATTTCTTTCCTACCAATGTATCTAAAACTTGATATATGAAAGGAGGTGGAAAGTGGTCTTTTAAAATGGCTTTATTCAATTCCCAATAGTCAACACGCACTCTCCATTTTCCATTATTTTTAGGGAAAATTACTAAGGGTGAAACCCACTCACTATCTGATATTGGATAGAAGAAATTGACATTCAACAGTTTTTGTAGTTCTTCCTTAACAATCTCCCTTAAATTTGGATTCATTCTTCTTTGAGGTTGTCAAACTGGTTTGGCATTTTCTTCAATGTAGCTATGATATTTACAAGTATTAGGATCAATTCCTTTCATGTTAGTATATTCCCATGCATAAGAAGATGAATGTCCTTGTAACATCTTGATTAATTCTTTCTTTTGAAATTCTTTCAAATTATTGTTGATATTCAAATTTTTTCTTGGAAATATTTCAATTGTAGAATTGCCAAATTTTTCCATAGAGTGACAAATAGTTGACAAGATGATAAGTATTCATTATTTCATTGTTCTTGAAAACTCTGACTAGATTCACAATATAACGAAGGTTCATTATTTTCCATTAAATTTAAAATTGTATCTTCTTCATCTAATTATGAAGTAGCAAAGATTGGTCTTATATTGAAGTCATCATTTATCCATTCTTCATTTTCAACCTCTATTGTTGTTTTTTCTAGTGGATACAATGTGAATTTCTTTGTTTTGCTACCATCAGAAATGAACATATCACTAGATCTACTACTTATCAAAGCATTAATTGTAGCTAGCCATGATATTCCGAGAATCAATGGATGTCCTCCTAAGTTATTATTGGGGTGTTAAAATCATAAAATCAACAAGTTATTCCCTAGAATCTAAGGATACATATATGTCTTATAATACACCATTAGGTTTGATTACAGATATATATGCCAATTGTACTAGTGTAGGTGTATATTGAATATTAGAAAGTTTTAATTGATTTATAGTTTGTTTTCTCATGATATTTATGGCTGCTCCTAGATCAATCAATGTATTTTGGATCTCTACACCATTGATGTGTCTTTTCACAATGGGACTTCATAGATCAAGATATTTTTGAATTGTTGGTTTACCCATCATGATATCTGCAATTTTTGCAACAAGTTGGATTCTTTTGATTTCTTTTATCTTTCTTCCAAGTCTTTTTGTGCTTAAGTCCCTAATTGTTTTTGCGAAAATTAGTATTTCCTTAATGGATTGAAGCAAAGGAATCTCTATGCAAACATTCTTCAATTCATCTAACATGTCGTAATTAGGCAATGAAATTTGTTTCTCTACCCCTTCATCAATTTTCAATATTTTAGGGAAGGGTGGTTTTTAAATAGATACTGAAGGTTGTTCCATAATAGGAGTTTAGTTATTTGGATGTGTTGGAGTAATTTGTTTTTGAGTTTCTTATTTTTTATTATTTAGAGACTTTTCTTCTTCGAGGATCTTTTCTTTTTCACCTTCTTGAATAAAAATTGAGGGGGACTTCTTTTCTAATATTCCTCCAGATCTAGGTTGAACATTATTTAGATCTAGTGGAGTTATCATGTAGGTTTGAAACTTTTATCCTTCCATATTGTAAAGAGTTTGTGAATTTTTATTATTATTTGGATTTGGAAGTGGTTGGGTAGGAAATTGATTTGGTCTTTGAGGAAATGGTAGTGAAAGTTGTGGACTCACATTATGAGGTTGAGTTTGTTGAACGAGCTGAAGATAATATTGTGGAGGACACGTAGGATATGATTGTTGAAATTGTGGAAATTAAGGATATTAAGGATATTGAGGGAATTTTCTATAAGTATTTTTCCATCCTTGTGACCAAGGTTGTGGCCAAGATTGCCAAGGCATTAGGGAAGTCCAATTACTTTGCGAATATTGTGCAAATGGTTGAGGATTAAAACCTTGAGCTGTATTTGGATGTGGATTCTGCCAACGTCTTTTAGCAATAAAACAGAGAGGGTCTACCTGATTTGGTGCCCCTTCTTCTTGATAAACAACTTTAAGACCTGTTATTGATGGACATTCTTTTGTATCATGATTTTCCGCACAAATAATACAAGATTCTATACTTTTTAAATCAAGAGGAAATGCTCTCAAGGCATATTCCTTTCTGCACTTAGGACAAAAAATGGACAATGCAACATTTTTAGCTTTTTGCTTGTTTTGTATTTTAAGGGTTTCAATTTGTTCACTAAGAATCCCTAAAATATTTGTTTCAAATTTATCAAGAAAATTTCCTAATTTTTTCTCTACATATTATCCTAGCTGCAGATTTGTTAATCCTTGACAGAAGAGGATCTCTTGGATTTTTACTAGTTCTTTCTTTGCCTCTTGAAATGTGTAAGAATAGCTCACAAATTTCTCCTAGTGATAACTGAGAAATGTTTCCCTTACCCATTAGATTGAGAAGATCAATCCATTCATCTCTCATTGAGTTTAATAAGAGAGCTTTCAAAGTTTCCTCATCTAGATTATCCATTTTTTTTTTCCCTTTTTACATTGTAAGCAAATCTTTCAATGAAATCTTCAAGACTTTCATCTTCTTTTTGTGTCACTTTAAGGAATTCATATTTAATGTTATGGGGAATACAATAATCCTTATATTTCTCTAATAATGTAGTATTCGTTTGTTTGCTTGTTCTTGTGGAGTTTATTCCTAAACCCATAAACCATTTTAATGTTGCATCCTTAAGGGTTGCAGGGAATAATTTCAACTTTTGAGAATCATGTAGATAATCATATGATCTACACAAGACTTCAAATTCAAAAATAAATGTCTCAAAATATTCACTCCTTAATCCATGAAAGTTTGTAAGGATAGAGGGTGAGCTATTTTTCGTTGTTACATTTGTATCTTCATCGAGGATTGGAAATCCAAAAGGTTATGGATTTATATTCTCTCCTCTTCCTCTTCCTCCATCTCTTCCACCTCTTCTTCCTCCTCTTCCACCTCCTCTTCGTCCTCCAATTCTAGGTTGTTCACCATTCAAATTATGTACCTATCCTTCCCTCGACTCTTTAGAACTAATATAGGGCTTTGATTATGGTTCTAGGATTGGGTTATCAATCTCCTCTAGTTCATCTAGTTCTTCTATCAATGGTTTGAAGTAGGTTTCTTCTTCCTCTTGTTCAATAGGAACTTCCAACTCTTGAGCCAGAAGTTGTTCTCCAGTTAAAGATAGGAAAATTATTCCTATTGTTGGGGATATGGGATCTTCCTCGATTACAACTTTTTCTGATGAAGTTGGTGAATCTCTAGGTTGGATTTCGGATCTTAATACCTCAGGAAGTCTATGTTCGCCTGATATGGATGGAATTTGAGTTTGTATGGGTGGTGTGGCCTATGAGGTCATGGTGGAGTAAGTGATTTTGTTGGAATTAAGCTCTTTCCTCTACCTACAAATCTACCCCTAGACTCTATTTCCCTATGCATATGAATTTTTTTTATTTATTTTTAAATAAATCAAGACTTCTATTTACACTTCCCCAGCAATGACGCCCAAATGTTTATTCAATTCAATGTTCTTAAATTGCTTACATAAACTATTGACCGGAGTTGGTAAACTTGTGAAGTGCAAGTGCACTATACATGCTAGAAGCCTTTTTGAGTTTATTAAGATAATGATTGTGGATGTTTTAAGAATTTTCTTTGTATCTATGTTCCTAATGAAAACTGAAGATTTACAATTAAATTTCTACAATCAACTCTTGAAAAGGAAAGTAAGACAACCTATCATGATCCTCTCTAATTGACTATTATTAGTTTCTATGTAAAATGATAAAAACAGAGCTACCTAAACTAATGATCTAGAAAGAAAACTACTTCTACTCTAAAAAATTTACTTCTATTCAAGGATGAAATTTATAAAACAATCCATGTTAAGATCTACGCACTGCAATTAACAATCTTACTTGAAATAATAAAAATAAAAGCAGAAAGAATGTGATCTAAATAAACATATTCACTTATGAAAAGAAGGAGATTATGTACATAGTCCTATTTTAAAAAGCATACAAATGATTTGAAATCAACAGACAACAAATGAAAAAATTGTAAACAAGTAATTACAAAGAAATAAAACTATGATAATGCAATTCTAGAAATAAAAAACAAAATGGATTGAACTGAATAATAAGAAAATGAATCTAGACGGACTCCAAAAAACAACAAGTTTTAAGACTTTATCTCTACAACTTACTCTGCATGATATCGATGAGAATGCTTCTTCAATTAAAAAGGAATAGAGTTATGAAAGTTAAAATTGTCAATTAAAAATTACATATATGTCTATGTGTTGTTTTCTATTTACAGAGATATATATAGTATTCATGCTCAATAGATTGAGACTTTCATGTCTTAAAAACTTAAAAATAATCCTAATTTAAATGCTAATCTCATAACGAAGAATATAGCATTTCTTGACGATTTGTTATTTGGAAATCAAATCAGAGAGTTGTGATCTATTTAAACTCTCATTGCTCTGTTCATCCACGCATTTACCTACTTCTTTGACTACACCACTGGGCGATTTCCTTGATGATTTGGCTTGGGAAAATAGGAGGAGATCAATCCCTATCTACCCATGTGATTCTTTACTTGGTTGGCATACTGGAATCTGGCAAACCATGGAGATAACTGCGAAATCATGAAATGACTGCAGATTTGTGTTAATTTCGTAGCTATTACAATCTTTAATTTAATAATAAGGTACATTAATAAATATGAAAAATAATACATCTGAGTACCTTACCATGTCAAAATCTACAACTTTACTATTTATTTGAGTTGATAACAATGATGAAAAGAGAAAAAATGGATGGAAATGGTGTAAAAAACAAAACAATCACGAGACTCTACACAAGGCTGCTAACTTCAACCAACATTTGGATTTAGCATACACCAGTAGGCTAGAAAACCTCGAGGCTTTACTTGAATGCTTCTTTCTTTCCTTGGAGGGAGACTCACTAGACTTGGGGAGATGGAGGAAAATAATTTTCTTTCTCTTGAAACTTGGAGGGAAGCTCAATAGCTTAACTGTGATATTTCTTCTATTCATATTAAACTTTGTGCTTACCTTTGGAGGTTTGAATCATAAGATATTTATTCTTAGATCCATAAGAGTAAGAAATTTTAGAGAGAAATAAATAATTTGTTTTTTCAATCACAATTTTGACTTATCTCTTTTCACTAAATTTTTGAGTATAGATATTAGTTTAATGTGAAATTACAAGTATAAACTATACATACTTTAGATAAACCTATATTGAGATAAACTGTTTTTTTTATTTATTTATAGAGAATTGATTTTTATATTATTAGTTTATTCTTACTTCAAGTAATATCAAAACATGCAAAATGAATGCTTACTGGATATGGAATTTATTTGTACTTCCCAATAAGTAATTATAATCAAAATTATATAATTTATAAAAATAAATTGAAGACATAACAAAAAATTTAATCTTTCCTTTTTAAACATAAAATAATTGAAAACTATAATTGTATATTATTTATATGTCCATATTTATATAAATGCATAAATCCAATGGAAATTATAATTGAGCATAGAAGCTTATTCTATAGCCTATAGCCCACTATGAAGGGATGTGTAATTGGTTCATTCGTCAGTCCCTTTAAAATAAAAATTTAAAATTTAAAAATTATGTTCTAAATAGAAAAATAATTTCAGCTATAATAAAAAATAAATAAATAAGAGTAAAGAAATGTATGAGTAAGACGTTTACATCTTATACTTTTCAAAAATATATCAAGAAGAGACTTAAATAGATTACTTGAAGATCTATGTTAAGTAATTTATGTGGATATGAACTTCATATATATTTATATATAGAAAAGAAATCGTTAAAAGAAAGCATTTTGATGTTATATAAAAAAATATTCAATGTGGGTTATCAATAAAATATTTTAATAAGAATTAATATTGACATATACTTAAAAATATATTATTTGTTTTTTTTTGCTGAAGAAAGAGACTTTCCTTCTATTTCAATAACCCAAAAGTATAGTTACAATAATTACAAAAGCCTTGAATTTCTCAAGGCCTACGAAACTAATGAGATCGTACTATCAAAGATGTGACCCACTAAACAAACTAAAGGACAAGCTAACTGATCAAATTGTCCCCACGATTACAAGTTGACCCAAAGTCAAAGTCCGCAATACCTCCCATCATTAACTCGCAAAGATTGAACAAACTTGCGTCCCCACAAACTAGCCCGACCAGATCTAACCGTCGATTTCCCCTGCGAAAAAGGATGGCTCGAAGAGATATCGGAGAGCCTAGATGCAAGGTCTTTAAGGCATGATGAAGGGTGGTAAGATGACCCCCACCCTTGCCACGTGTTGAGAGACGAGTGGAATCACTCTCAACAAACCAAAATCACTTACCATTTGTGAGCCTTGCGATCAAAAGAAAACCGCTTAACACCTAGTTTTCCGATCCGAACGAGAAGTGTTGAGGAACTTCCTTTCTGGGAGTGATCTGGCCTTTCATCCTGCTGAAAATGACAATGGAGCTCACCGCCGAATCATTCTGTAACTGTAAATGAAACCTTGTGTCGCCATTCAAGAAATGAAGGAGATAAGTTCCCTTACCCAAAAGGAAGTTATCACCATGCAGAGTAAGCCCTTTTTCAAAGAGCCGACCACCGAATTGAGTAAGAACAATCATAAAGAGCTTTAATCATAGACTACCCCTCGTGCCCAATAATCGAAAATTTCCTTGTCCTCTACGGCTTGAGCATCGCAGAGAGCTTTTAGCCTGCTTGGAGGCATCTCTTGCCATTTCATTTCGATCCTGCAATCTGGATTAGTCACTTCTTGGTTGGCCAGTAGATATGCAACTTTCTAGGCCTTCCTCTGAACATGGTTGAAGCTAACCGTTCGTAGACTATGGAGATGTTTTTGGATTCTCTGGTACACTTGTATAAGTCTCCATTGTTTCGAGACCCTTTCAGGCGCTGTTCCATAGCTGATTTTCTTAACTTCATTTATAGAAATCTCGGAGTCTGCTTTGATGAGGACATTTGAGCTGTGATTTAGTTTAAGAAGCTGTAGACATTGTTCCAAAGCCATTAATTCAGCCATGTTGTTGGTGGTTTTGCCTAAATGACAGTGGAAAGTAAAAAATATTTTTCCTTCTTCATCTGTTAACACATCTCCATAACATGTTGTACCCGGGTTGCTTTTTGAAGCCCCATCAATGTTGCATTTAAGATAACCTTTTGGTGGAGGATGTTAGAACTCCTTTTCCCTTTCCAACACTCTTTCTTTTTTTCGAAGACCATTGAGGATGATCTCATGCAATCCTAGCTGCTTCAGAGTTCTCAATTCAAGCGTAGTGGGAGGATTCAAGGGATAACTGTGCACAGTGGTGGAAATTGTCTCCTTAATCTACTTTAAGATCAATTCCATCAGGCAAAGAGGAGTGGTTTTATCATCCTTGTAAATTATTTTATTCCTTTCCTTCCAAACATTCCAGATAATGAAGCTTGGTGTAAAGGTCCAGGCCAAATTAAGGATCTCATACTTTGAAAAGTTTTTTCTCCACTTTTCCAGGGTGAATAATGTTACCCTTGTCTCTGTCTGTCTGTTGAAAAATGATGTTGAAAGAATCCCACAACCAGGTGGTATAGGTGCAGTTGTTGAGAATATGCTCCATTGTCTCCTCTTGAGCCTCACATAATTGACATCTAGAAGGCCCCATAACCCCCCTATTCTGAATGTTTTCCCAAGTTAAAATTTTCTTGTGATGAACTAACAACATAAATAGTTTCATCTTCATCCATCCTTGGTGGCTCCAAAGTTTTTGGCAGGACTTAGCCAAAACACAGGGATCTAGGTTAAGGGTTATTCTTTTTGGTTCCTTGATATTAAAGATGCTTTCTTTGTTTTGGCCCCATCTTAACTGATCCTACCCATCTGTAACCAAGATCTTCCTCCATTCTAATATGTTCATGAGTTCTTCTGTTTTTTCTTTTATGGGGCCGTCCCCCCTACGTTCTATTTTCCTCCAGCTTCTCCATTTCTCATTGTCATGAGGAAGATTCCAAAAATCCATAACTTTTATTAGTCCTTGGAAATCAGTTTCCTGCTTGATGCTCATAAAGTCCTCCCTTAACAACATTGGTTCTTGTTGCCATTTATCTTCCCAAAAGAGAGCTTGTTCTCATGCTCTGATTTTCCAGAAGCTGTTGTTTTTTACTAGGCTTCTACTATCCCAGGCTTTATTCCAGATGTGAGAGCCTTTTATATTCCCTAACATTCTGATAGGATCACTCGGTTTCGAGGAGCTTGCATATTTTTCTTTCCAGGTTTTAGCCCATTGCACCCCTGGTTCTTTAACTCATCTCCACCAGAGTTTGGCTCCTAAAACATTACTTAGAATCTCTTGATCATCTAAGCCTAGTCCTCCATGACTTTTGGGTTTACAGATTTTATGCCAAGAAACGAGGGCCCATTTCGTTCTGGTTTCCTCCTTGCCCCAGAGAAAGTCTCTCTGAATGTTCTTGAATTGCTATAAGACCCCTTTGGGAGCTGGTAGGGTTGATAAAAAGAAAATAGGGATAGATTGAAGATCCGCCTTCGTCAAAATCAATCTTCGAGCAAGGGTTAATGCTCTGAAAGTCCATATTTTGATTTTGTCTTGTATCTTGTTGAGCACCGGTTCCCAGATACTTTTGTGCATTGGTTTATCCATAAGGGGGATTCCCAAATACTTTGAAGGGAGGACCTCCCTTTGGAAGCCCGTAATTCTGGAGATATTCCTTTGAATAGCAATGTTAGTGTTTAAGAAAAAAAATTGATTTGGAGACACTGATTTCCATACTTGAAGCCGAGGAAAAGTCATTTAATATTTTTTTGTATGTTGTAGCTTCCTCGACTATGGGGATACCTTGCAACATGGTGTCATCCACAAATTATTGATGAGTCAAGGCTTGGTCGTTCTCCATTAATTAGAGGCCATTGATCTTTCCTAATACTTTAGCATTTTTAATGGTTCGGCCCAATCCTTCAATCACGAGGATAAAAAGAAAGGGAGAGAGTGGGTCTCCTCTCCTGAGGCCTCTCGAAGGAGTGAAGATCTCTGAGGGCAAGCCATTCACTAGAATTGAAAAGCTGGGTGAAGTAACCAAAGCCATAACCCATCTGATCCAGTCATGATCAAACCCAAAAGTGGAAAGGACCTTTTTGATGTAAATCCAGTTCACCTTGTCATACGATTTTGCAATGTCTAATTGCATGATCATACTAGCCTGCCTTTTGCTAGTGAGAGAGTGAACAACCTTGTGGGCCTAAATAATATTTTCCAGGGTTTGCCTCCCTTCAACATAGCCAACTTGTTCTCTAGAAATCAAAGAAGGAAGAAGAGGTTTCAGTCTGTTGGCCAAGATCTTGGAAATAATTTTGTAAACAACATTGCATAAAGAAATGGGTCTGAACTTAACAGGAGTTAGGGCTGAGTCCTGTTTGGGGATCAAGGAGATGAAGGAGGTGTTGACGGCTTTCAAAATGGATCTACTTCTTCTGGAGTCGTCTACCACCTCCAAGATATCTTGTTTGACAACATTCCAGCAGGCTTTGAAAAAGTCAACATTGAAACCATATGGGCCTGGAGCTTTGCCATTCTGCATATCTTTGATAATTGTAGTGACCTCTACTTCGGTTATTGGTTTGTTCAGGTTAAAGTTATCTTCTCTAGACACCATCCCGGGAATATTCTTTATAACTTCCTTGATGTGTTGGTCTCTGTCTAGATTGTTTTCATTTGTGATGCCTTTGAAATGTTGAACCATCACAGCTTCAATATTCTTGTGAGAGGTTTGAAGCTCCCCATCTTCATTCAATATTGAGGAGATTCTATTGTGCATTCTATTGGCTATGGTGGAACGGTGGAAAAAACTAGTGTTTCGTTCACCTTCTTTGAGCCATTGAACTCTAGACTTTTGTCTCCAAAATATTTCCTCCTGTTTGCATAAATTCTACCAATCAAGGTTGTGTTTTTTAGCTTGCTCATTTTTTATTTTATCAAAATCATCTGTGATCATTGCTTGGTTTAGTTCCTACATTTTGATCTATACTGATTTTTTGTTTATAAAAATGTTCCCAAAATCCTTCTTGTTCCATTCTTTGAGTTTGATTTTTATGTGCTTTAGTCTTTTATGGAGGAGGAACATTTTGGAGCCCTGAACTTGTAGATCTTCAGACCACCATTTTTCAATGTTGCTAATGAAATCTGGGTGGGAGAGCCAGATATTCTCAAATCTAAAGGGTCTGTTCCTGGGAGCATCAATTCCCTTGATTTCTAATTGAATCGGCCAGTGATCAGAGCCTCCAAATGGGAGAACACTAGCAGATATTTCTCTATTTGTGAGCATCAGCTTCTCGGAGATAAAAAATCTGTCTAACTTGGAGGCAACCTGAGCATTACCTCCTCTTTTGTTGTTCCAAGTAAAAATACCGATATGCATTTAAGAGTCAACCATTTTCATGTCTTCTATGAAAGAATGGAATCCTATTGAATCTCTACTGAGGATTTTGGTGCCTCCCTTTTTCTCTAAAAGAGATTTAATCATGTTAAGTCTCCTCCAATGACCCAAGGGATTTCTTTATGTCTGCTTCTGAGATCTATCATGGAGTTGAGAAATCTAAGCTTCTCATCTATTCTCTGAGGACCATAGACATTCATAACCAGGAAGGTCTCAGACATCCCCATTGGTTGAATGATATTTGATAAGTAATTTCTCGCTGCCTCCGCATCTAGAATGCTGACTTTTTGGGGGTTCCAAAGAGTTAGGATGCCTCCCGCTGCATTCTCTGCTTTGACTTCTAGAAACTCAAATTTACTGAGCCATTTGCTATGGATTTGTTTTATTTCTGAATGGAGCATTTTGTTTCTTGAATGAAGATTATGTCTGGCATTGCTTTTTTCATTCTGTTACTTAGCATTCTTTGTTTTCTTTTACTACCTAGACCTCTGACATTCCATGATATGAACTTCATAATTAAAGATTTGTAAAGGAGTAACTGGTTAGATCTTTCATCTTACCCGAATCTATCATTAGCTTTCCACACCCCATTAGGAGCTCATTTTGCTTTTTCTGCCTCTCTTCTTTCCTAGATTTCTGGCTGCTAATCCTGGATTTAATTTCATTTTTTTCACCCCTCTGTGCTCCTATTTGTGGATGTTTTTACCTTTCTCCAGTCCTCGTTCTTGAGTTTTCCATAAAAACAACTGTTGTATATTGTTGCATCCTTCTTGAGGCAGAGAATCTATTCCTCCTTTGGTTCCTTTCATCAGGAATCCTTCCAGATCCAAGTTTTCCTTGTCGAGGATTTCTTGTAGTTCATGATCTTCCAGATCTGTTTCACTTTGGGTCATTTCCTGGTCCATATCCATTTCTGTTTCACTTCTCATGGCTTACTTTTGAGAGTCAATGTCTGGAGAATGATTTGTGTCCTCTTTTTTTTCTTTTTCTTTAGCATCTTCCTCTTGATATTAATTCTCTCTTGTGATTTCTTCAGGCTCTTCTAGCACTTTAAACTTATTCTGACTGCCCTTTTTCCCCTCAGTATGTTGTTTCTTTGATCCTTTTTTTCCTCCCCTTGCTCTACTAGCCACTTTCTGAAAGATTTCAGTGTCCTTCATTGTATTAAGTTTTTCTTTGTTATCTTCTTTGCTGAGAGGGAAATCTCTTAACAAATGCCCATGTTCATGGCATCTTCGGCATCTGAAGGGGATATGCTCCTAGTCTACCGTCTGCACCCACTCTTCATCAAAAACTTCCAAGATAACTTCATCCGGAAGTGCTCCTGATAGATCCATTTCCACACATATCTTGGCAAAGGAGTTATATTTTCCCCTTCTTGTGGCTTCAGAAGCTTTGACATAGAATCCTAGTTTATTGCCAAAGACAGCCAACAATTCAGTTTGCCAATAATCAAGAGGTAGAGAGTAGAGCCTTACTCACACAGGAACCGAAGAGAAAGTCTCCCTCTCTGGGACAAAGTTCATTCTCCAACGTTTCATATAGAGATCTGTTGTAGCAAAAAAATAGGGTCCTCCTTCGAATATTTTGTCTTTATCTTCGATGTTAGAGAACACTACTGTGAAGAATCCTTTTGACCCAAGATGTAGGTCAATGCTTCCTTTGTGCTTCCAATGACACTTGATCCACGTATATAAAGCCTTTTCAGTGGGTCATAGTCCCATGAATTTACAGATAATGGTGTAGGTTCCCATATGTTCCCTGTGCTCTTGCAGAGCATGATCATTTAATATTACTCGAGGAGTGATATTTGCTTTTGGTTTACAAGGTCCTTTTTGTTTTTTGTCTCTTGAACCCAGACTTTTGTCTTCTTCCTCTTTGTCCTTTGTGCTACTATTTTCTTTTGTTTAGGTCCCATCTATTTCCTTTTCATTGTCCCTGTTTCTGTAGTTCATACCGCCTTTACTATTTCCATTTGGTAATTTACTTCTGTTGGCCACTGCATCTTTGTAGGAGGGAGCCGGGCTCCCTCCCCTGCCACGCTCCATTAGAATCAGACTCTGCTCTCTGTGGTAACCCTAGCCGCTGTGTTTCTCCTACGGCTCGTTCCCAACTGCCCAAAAAAAAAGTACTTAAAAATATATTAATAATAAAAAACTAGTTTAATTTGCTTGATAAAATGTCTCAATGTACATATGATGTCAAATATTTTAATGTAAATTACCTATATATTATATATCATTTAAAACAAATTATGTGCATATCATGAAAAAAGTAAGTTTTTTTATGGTTAAAACATTTATTTGGTCTTATTTATACTCTATTTAGCATTTAAAAATACAATTTAAATAATGAAAAATTACACATTGTGTTTCGCACTCTAAAGAAGTTTGCACTTGAAGAAATTTGATCCCTCTCGAATCATGTTAGATTCATACTTAAGATGGATCTATGATGGTTCTACAACCCAGTACGAGGGTATGTGGGGATGTCTAAGTTTGTTCGTGGATTCCTCAAGTTGACACTTACCCCTTTCAAATAAAAATAAAAGTTATGCTCTAAATAGAAAAATAATGTTCATTATAATAAAAAATAAATATTAGGTAAAGTAATTAGAAGTAAAAAATAAAAAAATGAGTGAGTTTTTATGGTTAAAACCTTTATTTAGTCCTATATATACTCTATATAGTGTTTAAAAATACAATTTAATCAATGCTAAATAAGACATTGTATTTTGCACACTACAGATGTTTACATGTGAAGAAAATGTTGGATCCATACTTAAATGGATCTATGGGGTTTATTGATAAGACACTACATGATGTGAATATGAGTGCACCATCTAATAATTTTGATAACTTAGATACCTCTAAATGACAATTTCTCATGCCAAATATTAATCATGCAATCATATCAAAACTCACACTACTTAAAAACAAAAAAACAATTTAATATATATATTTTAATTTCTAAATATTTTAAAAGATCACACAATGCATTTAAAACAATTCAAAATTATAAATCAATTTAATTACCTTAACGACTATCACTTCCAAATAACTAATAAATTATTATTTTAATCAAATGTACCTTCTACGGAACTAATAATTAATTACTTTAACAAAATTGATTTCTTTAGTCTTATAAATATTAAAATAATTTCTTTCTTTTTTTTTCAAAAAAGAAATCAATCAAATACTAAACCTATTTTTTTTGTTTTTTAATACATTAAATTAATATATTAAACCCAATCCGATGTCGGAAAATATTTTCATTAATGTTTATTTTTTCAAAAAGGAGATTTGTTGGTATTTAGGTCCTGGAGATTTTTTTCATTAATGTTTATTTTTTCAAAAAGGAGATTTTTTGGTATTTAGGTCCTCGAGATCGTTCGGTTAAGAAAGATTATTAGTAGCCGACCAGTTCACATTATATGCCCACTTAAAAATGAAATATACTGAATCTAGAACTTACATAAATTTAAAAGGTAAATAAAAAGAATTACGTAATAAAAAGAATTACATATTTCACTTAATTAATTAGATTAAAGTTGATTTAATATTTATTAAAAATAATATTTAAAGTTGTTAAAATCTTTAATATTTTTATTAAAATATATTAAGTTTTTTAATTTAGATTTAAGTGATTTATATTGTAAATGAAAATGTTTTTTGATTAATTATGTTAATTAAGATTTGGCGACATTTTTAAATCAGTTAACTGTGATGCATCCTTAACACAAAGGTGAAAATCAATCAATCCTAAAAAGATAAATAGCAAAGATGGCATAAAATCAAAGAATTAGCCATAAAATTAATAGTTAATTCTTCATAGCTAATATATATATAATAATATATATGAACTAATTAAATAAAGTCAATTAATATTATAGAGGTAAAAGGTATAAAAAGTTTAAAATATTTATTTGAATAAGTTTAATATATATTTAATACATTAATTATCTTAAATATTTGTAAAATTATATTAAGAATTTAAGTTTAATTTCTATTAATATGTTAATTAGTTAAAAAATTTAAAAATTATTAACGAATTTAAGTGTAACACCACAATGTTGGAATAGTTTTTTTTACTTATTAAATAATTTTGCTTTGCATAACTTAGTAATTTATGATGGTTGCTAAAGTTGTGGTAAGGAAAAAACTTTGTTGTAAGACAAATGCATAAAAAAAAAAAACAAATATAGGAAAATAATATTATGACTTGGAAGGTCACAATTGTGAACATGAGATAGTAGACAAATAAACAAGAATTTAAGAAATATCTGATTAATTTTATTTTCCACACAGTTAGAATCTGTTATCAGTTTTTCTTTTCCTTTCCTATAGAGGGACAAAAACCCCATCTTAGTGGAAATTCAGGGATGGCAAGATGAGAAGCGGGAGGATATGGAGAAAGAAGGAAAAAGCCAGAACTTGTCATAGTAGTTGACAAAGAAATATTATACTGATTCGTGAGAGTACAATAATGGATTGGACTTTTGTATCCTAAGGTTCATATGTCGGTTACCTGAAGTTCAAATTCTTCCTCAACTGCCTCATGAGGATGTAATTTACATTCTCGAGGTTAGGCGGTGAGACCTTTTTTTTAAGTGTGGAAAATATAAGTATTAGGTAAAAAAATTAGTCCTTGTTTTTCTTTCTTATTTTTAAAGAAAAGGAAAAAGGATTATGTGTTTAAATTTCTATCAGTGTTGAAAATAGTAAGGCAAAAATAAGGGAAATGGCCTATGAAAACTCTGTAAATTTTAATTTTGTTAATGGAAAATTGTAGAGAAAATGTATAACTGTATTTTAAAACAAAAGTAGGGAATACATAATTCTGACTGTAAATATAACTGGTACCAATAATTGGCCATAAGTGGATAACATTCTAAGGGGATTGGTTTGTTTGTGAGGTGATAGGCGTCTTTTGTTTACCCGTAACTTGTAGGTTCATCACATGTTTAGGCAGTCTGAAGATATTTGTGATCATTGATAACCACCTGTATGACAATGAATAGGTCCTGGGTTACGAGGTCCTAGTCTTTATCGAGTGGGTAGGAGGTAATTTAAGGAGCACAAGTTTAGAAATCAGTGTCATCCTTAAATTAAACAACTTTAATTGCCACAAACTTCGATCGAATAACTTTGGAACAAAGTGAAGCAAAAAAGCTATACATAAACACATTTAGTGAAATGAAATAGGAACTTAACAAACTTAGAAGAAGAATCTTCACAATCTTAATTCAAGAGCTTATGAAACAATGTGAAATTCCAGCCATAGTGACTAGGAGAAAGAAGTTAACTAAGATTTTTTATTTTATTTTATTTTACTTTTTATTTTTTTCTTCAGATTACTCATAGCAAGCTAAGCAAGAAACGCTTACATGGGAAATGTCAAGAATGATAAAAAAAATCTACTTAAATCATCTTAATTTCTCTGTACAGAACACATAGAACTATCAAAGAAAATGTTGGGTCCCTATAATATTAGTGATTACCCCATTACTATTGTAGTTGTACCCCTTATTAATATTGTTGTGCCCCTATTGCCCCCATATTGTTATTACTGTGCCCCATAAAATCCCTCTATTGTTATTTTTGTGGCTTTATATTATTATTGTTAGGTCGGCTCGGTTATGTTGTGACTCCTTAGACTCCTATATATAGAAAGGAGGTTTTGTCATTTGAATCATCCAAGAATTGTTCATTTATGTAATGTAAAGGAGGTTTCCCCCTCGAAGAGGCTGGAAATTCTATGGCGTTATCTATTCTTTTCTATCTTTTCTTGAGCTGGTTCATAACATTTGGTATCAGAGCTTTGGATTCTAGGGTTTCGCTGCTCCAAACAGGTCATCGTGGAATTTTTGCAATAACTTTTTTTCTGCGACGTTTTCGAAGCTAAAAAAAAAAAAAACCATTTGAGAAGACATCGCGCTGAATCTCGGGTCCGCATTTCAGAGCCTTTTGCGCTATATTTGCGGAGATATGATCTGAGGAAGTTGGTCTTTTTGCAGACTCCTGAATTACATTCCAAACAAGTGACCTGGGGAAAATCATCATAACGTTTTCTCTGAGCATTAGATTGAAATTTCATAAGAAGGTTCAGAAAGAGGATGGACTATAGTTTCTTATATATATATTTTTAGAGCCAAAATATGAAACAGGAACTGGTGGCACATCGTACAAGTTCGCCCTGCTGAACTAGTCCATAATCAGGTCACTGTGGGAAATTTCACATAACTCTTCCTTGGGGAATCCAATTTGGATTAGACTGGTGGGATTAGTAAGCAGACATAGAGGGCTACTGCAGGTCACAATTTCAAAATTGGATGATTTGAAGGTACAAAGATAGATCAAAGGCAATATCGAGCTCCTACAAAGTGAAAAAAGGTGTGTAGATTCTTTTAAATTTTTGTTTAAGATTGGTTTGAAATTTATTTTGAAGGAATTCAAAGGGCATAGCAGACCATTATTATTGGTAACTAATGCCCCGAGGAAAGAAAATGCAAACACCTATTAAGGAACTTGAAAGCTCTAGCATGACTCATGAAGAAGAGGAAGAAATGCTACATGATATATCAAAATTACAAGAACAAGTGCAACAAGTATCACTTGCACAAAAAGCAACAGAATCTAAGATGGATGGTTTAAGGAAAGATGTAGAAGCTAAGATGGATGGTTTAAAGAAAGGTGTAGAAGCTAAGATGGATTATTTAAAGAAGTGTGTAGAAGCTAAGATGGATGGCATGGAAGCTAAGATGAATGGCATGGACGCTAATATGAATGGCATGGACGCTAAAATTGATGGCATGGATGATAAGATGGAAGAATTGACAATAAATATGAATAAGTTGCTACAAGGAATGGTCACTAATGGTGAAAAGGTACTAAAGGAAACTCATGATGAGAACAAAA
>APFE030274045.1:0-13039 GCA_000404065.3 Pinus taeda | reverse complement strand
ACCTCCAATAGAGCAGAGCTCGATTACAAAACAAGACATGATACTCCTCGTAGGGAGTCTCTATCCTTTATATATGACTCATACATGCAATACCACGGGCCAATACCGTGGGTTTTATTAATACCATCTATCTAATACTATCGCCCATTTACCCTTTATTTAATACTATCGCCCATTTGCAACTAACTGTGGTCCCTTCATTAATTTCGGGTTAACCACTTACAAATATTAATATGGGCTTTATTGACTCTTGACTATGACGTGATCCCATGACATGAATAAGGGGGTTAGGGTGGGACCCTAACACATGAAATCTAGTTCCTTGATCCAGTTTGGGCTGAATCTGAAGGGAATAGGACCCAGGTCAAGGTGAGGAAGTAATTCTAGCTTTATGGGTTTATGATCCGAGATACTGTTGGGGAGAATGTGCCTTCTTGGTTCTAATCCCAGCAATAAATAAGAACTTTGCATGAAGAATTTGTCTAATCTAGCTACTATATGCCCTGGGCCTATTCTTTTATTGGTCCAAGAGTACTTACTGAAGGAGGGTTTGATGTCAATCAGATCCCAGTCTTGCATGAGGTCCTCAGCCCATTCTCTTGCCAGATCACGAACAACGCCACCACCTCTTTTTTCAGACGAGCTGAGAGTAAGATTGAGGTCTCCGACAATGATAATATTCTCCAGATTCATGAGGTCTGCTTGAAGTCTTATTGAATCCCAACATTCTTTTTTTTCCCAGCATTGATTGGGGAGTAGACATTGAAAATGCAATGAGTTTCTTTAGTGTTCTGATTCTGTATTTTCAGTAGCAACCAATGAGTGTTGCTGGCTTCACTGATGACTGCAAATTTGTTTTTAATCCAAAGAGTACCAATACCTCTCGAGGCTCCCCTAGCGGAGACTGCTCTTGCTTCACTTTTGAACCATAGTCTCTTGCTTGTTTGCCGGAAGACTGAGTCTTCCAGCTTAGTCTCCTGGATGAGTAGTATGTCTGGGGTCTCTGTTCTTATCAGGCTTCGTATGGCTTCTTCCTTGACCTTGCTCCCCATACCTCTGCAGTTCCAGGAGATGATATTCATTATTTATGTTTTTGATGGGCTCCCTTGGAGCCATGAGGCTGGATTTTTGACATTCTGGGCTTGGAGGCTAGCAATTTTTCCAGAGTGGGCTGGCTGCCTTGTAGTTTTTCTTTATACGTCTCCTCCTCTCTTTTTTCTCTATCCGTTTTCCGGCCTCTCGTGGATCTTCTGACCGAGGCTTGGGACTCACCTATTTCTCCTTCCTCTTCTGAGTCATCTGTGATCTGCTCTTCTTCATTGTCTTCATCATTCTTGCTTTTCGGGATTTCCTCATTTATATCTTTGTTGGAGGCTGGAGGAGTGCCTTTGCTTGAAGAATCGAGGATTTTCCCAATCTCCTCTGTAGGTTCGGACTCCTTTTGGATCCCAGCATCCTGGGTTTTCTCTTGTTGAGAGTTGAGCGGATCAAACCGATTTCCTGAGGGTGGTGAAGTATGTTGAACAGATGGTTGTCCTTTGCTACTAGGTCCTCCCGTATTCCTGGGTTTGTGGCGCTTGATTTGATTCCATCCATCATCTTTTCCCTGTGCGGCCTCGGCGTTGGATGGGCAGCCTCTGGCGAAATGTCCATACTCGTGGCATTTCCGGCATTTGAAGGGCAATTGCTCATAGTCCAGCTTCTGCAGATGTGTCCAGCTTCCAACATTTATTGTGATGGCCTCAGGGAGCCCTACCTCCAGATCTACTTCTACACATATCCGGGCGCAGTCGTATTGATCCTTATTGTTCGCTTGATCAATAAATTTCCCCAGAGCATTTCCAATATGACGCAGAGAGTCCCAATTCCAACAATGGACTGGGAGGTGCGGGAGTCTAACCCACACAGGGACTGCGTTAGGAATATCGACTGCTGGATCGAAGTCCGGGGTCCATTTGTTAAGGTACAGACCCCGAGGACCCATAAAGTAGGGGCCGTTTCGGAAGATCAGTTCTTTGTCCTTCTTTGCTGTAAATTCGAAGAGGAAGTATCCTCTCCCCAGGAAGTAAGAGGTGACGCTTTCTCTGATCAGCGACGCCCAGTTTCTGGAGACCCAACTCTCCGTAGATTTGGGGGACGGCCAGAGCCCCGTAAACTGACCAACGAGGGCTCGCTCGGACAACGACAAAGCAACTTGCATCGGGGTTTCAGGCGGGAGGGAAATCGCAGGGATATCCTCCAATCTTTTCACAAATTTCGAAGGTTCAGGGGCTTTCTTCTTAGGTAGCTCTGCCAGGATCTGCATGAAGGCCTCCGAAGGCGAAAGGGGTGGAGGAGCAGATGGACCCTGGGGGGAGCCCAGAGTCTCCATGATCTCAAGATTAATTGAGGTCAGATCCTGCCCAGAACTCCATAAACACCCACAGATTCTCCGCCCTCAGGGCAGGGCACGCGCGCAGAGATGGGGCCTCCAAGCCTGGCTATCCGGATCTGCTATCAGATCAAGCAGAGAATGACGATCTAGGTCAGCAGAGGAAGTTGAATCAAAAGGCCTGGGCCTGCTCAATCCGCTGGGGGAGCAGATCGCGCAGGAGACGGCCTGCGAGGGCCGGGGCAGCTCGACGATCGCTTTCAGGCTCGGTCGATCAGCGCTCTCGAAAAAACTCGCACCCTCCCACTTCAAAAGGATATTGTTGAGTTAGTTATATAGTGATATATAATAATAAAAGGAAAATAATATTATTATATAAAAGAATGAACTTTTAATTATAGTATAGTAATTTTCTATGGAGGTTATTGGTTTGTAAGCAATTTAATCCCACATGATTGCATTAGTGGTTAGAAATAGTTGCTTTTAAAAATTTAATCCCATATGATTGGGTGAGTCGTTAGAAATAGTGGCTTTTAAATTTTATTAAAAGTGTTTCAAGGCGTTTCAACTCTTCCCTTTTATAATGATGAAGAGACCACTTACAATGTTCTAGATCCATGAGGGGAGGAAAGTAGGTAGGGGAGGAATGGAAGAGGAGAAAGTCATAGAGCTAGTAATAAAGAAACTTGGAGAGCTGACATGAAAATCACTGCTTTTGCATGCTAAGAAAACTTAGTTCTCGAGGGCTAGTAGTAGTAGAGAGAAACGTCAAAGTGTAAGGAATGGTATAGTCAATCTACGATCAAAAGATTTTACCACATGTGAGACTGAGCTCCTAATGCATGTGTTTGTCCAATCCACCGTCCATTTGTTAAAGAAACCAAAAAAACCTTTTCGCGAAGAAGTGGGTCAGAGTTGGAGTGTAGATTTGGACAACAAGATGAATGGGTGTATGAGAGTTGTCTAACGAGGCGGAGGAATTGCCCGGACGACCAAAAGTGGTCGGAATCCGGGCAAATTTTTTTTCAAAAAATCTTGTAGAGGCAGTGTTTGAATCGGGTTTTTGATGGTAGAAATGGATTCAGCACCATCAAAAACGTTTAAGACAGTTAAAATTTTGAAGTTTAACAACTATAACTTGGATTTACAAAAATCCTTGCCGGATTTTCTCTAAATAAAACCGGAATTTCCATAACTTTCCAGGCAACTCCTCCGCCTCGTTAGACTACACGTTTTGCAAAACAATACTCACGTGCAATGAAGGGCCCAATATTTGACAAGGATGTGGAGTTTCCACAAAGGTGTTTCGTTCCCTGGTCGAAACAAGGACGAAAATAAAAAGCCTTTCTCAGTCCTCATTCCCTCGTCTTTCTTATTTGTTATTTAAAGTTGATTATATTTACACAAACAAATATTTGTATTAATTTTAACTTAAATTTATAATAAAGTATTTATAGTTTTTCAGTTTTTTTTTTTTTTTTTTTTTGTATTTTCATTTTATTATAAATATAATGAAATGTATTGACTATATTATGTGTAATCACCACAATATGTCTAGGATCTTCCTACTTATAATGTAAGATTTTAAGTATTCTTTGTCGTACATGATTTTTAATTTTACATAATGTAACATGTCCCCTACTATCATTAATCCCTACTAAGCTAGAAAAAGGGCCATTACTATGCTAACTCGACCTCCAAAGTTCTAATTATGGAAATGGGGTCTAAATTTTTTGATCTTTTTCAAACTCTTCAAAACTTAAAATGGACGACACCATTGGAATTGTCTCATTGACCTTTCCAACAATATAAATTTAATCTTGATTAGACTTCTAAATCAAAAGATAAGATCTTTTAAAGTCTTTTCCAATAACCGCATGCCATGTCATCAAGGTTGGAGCCCACATGGCACTCCAAGTCATAACATTATTCGTTGCTGACTTGTTCATGACGATTGATACTCATAAGATCTTCATTCCACAAGGCTATTATATATAACATGTACATATTATTATAATATAACCCCCTCGTACACATTACCAAGCAACACTATATTAAGCCAAGCGAGACCTTCAA
Organism: Pinus taeda; assembly: GCA_000404065.3. NCBI lineage: Eukaryota > Viridiplantae > Streptophyta > Pinopsida > Pinales > Pinaceae > Pinus > Pinus taeda. The sequence goes on along the minus strand of APFE030274045.1, from coordinate 8,592 downwards.
TGGCACATCATCGTAGGGATAAAATCTCGGGAGATTCCCTTCGAAACCTTTTACAAAAACGAAACACTATATTAAGCCGAGCAAGACCTTCAAGAGCATGTCATCCTAGGGATAAAATCTCGGGAGATTCCCTTCAAACCCTTTTATAAAAACTTTGGGATGCCTTTGGTTGAAATCATCGGGGTTACGAGGAGCATCTACATGGTAAATGGGCACATACACTTAGGCATTTCCCTATAGGTTATTACTTGACTTGCATGCGCCGCTTGGCATCTACTCCATTCCATAGGGCCCACGAGTTCCATGTACTCTTGGGAATAAAATCCCAGTGGGACTACACTAGCACCACAAGGAATCTCCAGGGTAGGGGGTGTCGGGGTGACGTCACAATCTCTAATCACAAGGTGATGTCACAAATTCTATATGTCAGGGTGATGTCACAATCTCTAATCATTGGGGCGACATGGTTTGGTCCCACAAGACCTCTGACCCTTTGCCATTGCGATGTTAACGTTGCACGAGGTTTTAGAGTCTTTGCGTCATTGCAAGGGTTCAGGAATCGAACAGGCCCACAAGCCACATCATTCCTGGAACTAAATCCCAGAAGTTTTAAGGAGAGCCTCCCTTAGAAACCTTTGGGTTAATACTTCTAGGGTTCATCAAATGATAGAGATTCCTCATGACATCCAATGGCTCAGATTTCTCTTTGATTTAGGTTTTCATCTCTTCTGCGTGCTATCAAAATCGAAACTTATACATGCATGCATTCATAGCCTTTGACTGTGCCTCCACGCCATAACATATGCAACCCTATTGTAGGCCCGACGAGTTATCCATCTCGAACTTTTAGTTGTGTTAACCCATCCCGAATTTTGGCTTGCAAAATATAAATATATTACATATTTATATATGAGAACAGGGCTATCCCTCAACTTTCATACCATGAAATAAGGCATGATGGCTAAATTATTTTAATATAGGCATTGGATTTTTTTATTATCAAATATTGTCTCTCTTTCTTTCCACACATAGGTATTTAGAAAAATCTACGGGCTTAGAGTAAACACAGGAATAAAAACCATTCCTTAGGAAAATAATCAGGGAATCAACCTCTCATGTCTACACAAGAAAGAAGAAATTCCCTGCTATTAATTTAGGCACATTAATAGCACCGCAAACATAAACTAGATATCCACATGCAATATAATGAAAGACTTCAAGCCTTTAGCCACAAATGCATGGCTTAGATTCATCAAAAGAACCATAAGCATTCAAGAATTTCATTTAATAAGTTCATGCACCAACATCAAGCAGTAATGAAACACTTTTTTAGAGCCATACATTAAATTTCACTAGGAGATCATTAACTTCACAACCCTCAACTAAATACATGCCATTACAATAAATTCAAATGCCAAATCGAAGGTGGGACTTCAAATTTCCACCCAACCATACACCCACTGTAGCTAGAGTCACTTACAACAATCACACCTGAGCCAAATCCACGCTCTGAGGGGAATTTCTTTTTAGCAGATTTTGTAGGAAGACATCTTCAACACATTGTTGGGCATAGGGTCCCCCAAGGGAAGTTTTGGGGCTTTGAGCCTAGATTTTGGTCAAAAATTGTAATTCCAATGTAAAGACTCCGCATTTTGTGGGCGCGGAGCGCGTAGCTTGTTAAAAAGTCATAGGGTTGTCCACCTTTAATTTTGTTATTGTGATATCGGTTGTAGAGATCTAACCATGGTCCGCGGACCATGGGATTGTATAAATAGAGCGAGGCTCTAAGTAGTTTGATAGGATAATGAAAATGAAGAACATATGATGTGTGCGAGATAGATCCGAAGTGTAAAGTCTAGTTTTGGGTCGTAAAGTAGGAGAAGGCTCTGCAGCTGAGTGTGTAGAGGCCTAATAGTTCGCGACTGAGTGCACGGACCCCTGCAGCTGAGTGCGCAAGGCGAGTCGAGTTTGTAATAGTTGGAAGTATTAATAAAGAGAAGTTTTCTATCATTTCTATGTATTTATTTCCTGTTTTATGCATCCGTTATCTTGGGTATGAAATTCACTTCTAATACTTATATGATGCGTGAATGTGTATAATTGTATTGATTAAGTGAATGCAAGATAAAATATCTAATTACGTGAAGTTAACTAAGATATGTTAAGAAGATAAGTAAGATACGCTGTGTAGTTTGGGGAAATAGTGCGGTTCGCTGCCATAGCAACGCGAAAGCATCTCAGCCCTTGGTTAGGGTTACGCGAAAGATGATTGTAATAGATCGCGAAGGTACCGAAGGTTGGAACAGTGCGCAAAGACATGCATAGTTGGATTACATCGACATCACTAAAATCTCAAGGGTGTGGAAACTTGGTTCCAACATCCCCACATACTGTTTCGGGTGAGACTTCAGTTTGCACTCTGCAGGCTGATGCTGAAAGGGCCATTAGTGTAGGGATTTGTTTGGCTAAATAACTTCGAATCTGGGTCAGGCCCCCATAAGCCAACACACACAAAGGATAGCAAAAACATATGACATTGGGTGGTTTATCAACTAGTGAAGCACAACATAATTCACAACAATGGGTGGTTTATCAACTTTCTTTTAGCAAGCCCCCTTTTGCATGTGGTTTAGAAACCCCAACTAATACCTTGAATGGTTTCTTAGCCAGTCCTTGGTGAGTGCTCATTCCCATTTCCCTATTAATATCCTCCACCTATTCATCAGGTAGATGAATGTTGGATAAGGTGATCAAGATTATTTGTGCATTCAACTAAGGCTAGAGCCATTCAAAACCATGAGAAATGACAATTTTGTTGGAGTCTAGAGCTAGAGCCATAGTCTGGTTCTAGACCCATTCAAAACCATGGAAAATGGAAAAGATGGAGATGAATTTGGTCTGACATGGTTTTGTTTCTCTGGTAAAATAATTCTTTCCAATATGTTGTGCTAGTATCTACCAACTGAGTGTCTGCTTTTGAGAGTGCATTTCTCTCCTCAGTATGTATAGGTTGGATAGTAGGTTCTTAATTCTTGATACAATGACATTCTTAGGGAGAAATTAGGTTTAACAAAAATCGTGGCATGCAATAAAAATATATAAATATTTCCATTATTATCAAAGTGGACCAAATCGATTTTGATTTAATAACTTCTTGTTCCTTAGGAGATAAAAGGTTTGTTTCTAATTTAGGTTGATAAAAATTTGGAGTGTCATGATGCAAATCTGGTTTAGGAGGAGAATTTACCTTTTTTATGTTATATGCTTCTTTTACCAATGTTTCAAAGTAATCATAAGCTTTTTGTTGAACAAAATTTACCTTTGGATTTTTTCTTGTAGAAAATTCTGGTAGCACCTCTGTCTCTATCTCTTCAATTGGTATGGTTTTGGGTGGATCATGGTGATATTTTGTTTTTCAGTTTTATATGTAGATATGGATAATTGATCAAATTTCAATTTCAGTTTTGTTTATGAGAAGAGGTGCCATATGAACAAGAAGGAAAATATAAACACAACACACAACGAGACCTACCTAATCATTAAGACCCTTTGTTTAGACGCAAGGTTTATCAAAACTTCATTGGGCATAAAATCAAATCAACGATTTATCTAGTTCCATATCTTTCTGATTAGTTGCTATTTATGCTTAAGTACATTCTAGAAATACGACAAGACTTTAGAATCCGAATCCTGATGTCTAATGTTTTCTTTTCAAATAAATTGATGTATTTTTATATTAATCTATGTTTTTATATTTCTTATTTTGTTTATTGGATATAATTTATAAGTATAAAAAACCATTTCTTATACGTCTAAAAAAAAGATTGAAAACAACATTCACTTGCCAATGCATTTGGTATCTCTCAATGCACTAATCAGCTGCACATTTGTGAAAATAAAGTATATGATCATCTACATGAGGACCATGAATTAGATAGTGCAAAATTTCTTGAAAATGAGCCAACATCCAAGAAGTCTAAAAGACTATTCAAGTCCAAATAGAAGACGAGAGTTCCATGGACTTATGCTGTAAAAAATTGTAATGGTGTTGAAAGGATAAAATGTTCATGGTGTGTAAAATTTATAAGAGAAACTCTATTTGTTAAAGATGAAACACAATTCTTCAAGTTATTGCTTTAAACATCCATGCAACGTCAGAGATTCATAAATTTGCTTTGCAACTTTTAGAGAGAGATAAAACATAGTATTTTTCCAATTATAAAACATGTAAAGCGAATGGTTGATGCTCGAAAATAGATAATTATATTAGTTATTGAAAAAATGTATTTTATTGCAATACATGATTTAACTTTAGAAGCATATAAGTCAATCTGTGACTTGAATATGTATAAAAACACTCCATACATGCCTCTAATAGATGAATACTCAACATATACAAATAAAACAAATGTAAAATACTTTTACAAGCTACTAAAAAGGTATATTGAAAAAAATTAAAAGATGAGATTTTCCAAAGCTCATATTACTCACTTTTAGTCGATGAAGCATTGATTAGACTATGATGCATCATTATTTGTTTATATTAGATATTTGACAAATAAAAAAAGAGGTCCATGTGCTACAAAATTTATACACTTGTTACAAATTAGGGATGAAACATCACAATCTATGTATGATCTTGTAACATTTCTTTTAGCAAAAATGAATTTCTACATGATAAAGTTGGATTTAGATACGCTAGAACATCGCCCATGAGAGGAAGTCGTAAAGGTTTAGCTACTAAACTTTGTCGACATGCCCCTCATTTATTAGATATGAATTTCTGCATGACAAAGTTGGATTTGGATATGCTGGAACATCTTCCATGAGGGGTAGTCGTGAAGGTTTAACTACTAAACTTCGTCGACATACTCTTCATTTATTAGATATCCATTGTATATCTCATTGAAAATTTTTAGCAACAAATGATGCTTCATCTTATTTTGAAGAGTTGCAAACTATTGATACATTTGCAAACAAGGTCTATTCATGGTTAGAGAAATATATTAAAAGACATGGAGAATTGAAAGAACTAATGGAGTAATTTCAAATCACAAGGATAGAAATGTTACAACTTCATCATATTAAATGAATTTCTAGAAGGAAAGTTATGGGAAGACTCGTTAATCTCATGCTCGCTTCGCTAAGAAAGAGAAAATTAGTGAAGAAAAAAATATATGAGATTGATACAATATTTTAAGTTCAATTTTGCATCCACTTACTTGCAAATATACTTATTGAGTTAAATAAGTTGAATCGAAAGTTTCAAGAGGATCATATTGACACTACATTTGTTAGAACGACTATGAATATTACTATTAGTTTGCTTCATAAGCAATTTCCAAGAGACAAATTTGGGGCAGGTGCGATTCACATATTATCTTTTTAAAATAAAACATAACAATGAACTTTTGAGTTTGCAGATTGCATAGGTATGATACATGTACATGACTTGAGGTTTAAGAGTTTTCCAAAGTAATAAAGATCATGGACATTAGATGATTAAATTATGCTAGAAAAATGTTTTGTAATGAAGGTGGTTGATTTTCTAAATGTAGGCTTGCAAATTTATCTATTTTTAATGTAGCTAAGTTTTCTAGCCCTAGTAAATATTATGAGAATATGGATGATTAAGTTTCTCAAATAAGAAGATGCTTGACATATTTATGTGAGAAATTTAGTGTTAGAGGCTTAACTACTGTGGACAATGTTAAATGCATGGGTGAAATAGATGAATGTATTTGTACTATGTATAAATATTACAAAAAAAACATATGTTTGGAGCATGGGGTCTCTATGAAGGTGAACTTGAATGGTTGGAAGGATTTGCATGTTTAATGTAGTGATGGAAAACGATTTTTGTTATTCAAGCAAGTATAACAATATGTGAAAGTCATTTTTCAAAATTAAATCGGAAAAAAAATGATGATAGATCAAGATTTTCTTTAAAACCATTGGATATTTTAATATTTCTCTCTATCATTGTACTTCATGTCGAAATAAGGTAGATTGGAGCGCCATTTATGATGAATGGAAAAATATGAAAACTCGAAACCCTCTTCCAACATGAAAATAGATTCACATCTCTAGTGATTTAAGATCTAGTAATTTTGAAGAATGCATAATTGTAAGTTTTAGACTTTATTATCATCATTATTTTACTCTATTGAACACTTGAAAAAACCATTTTGGTAAGTGAAAAGTTTCACTGTTAAACCATTTTACTTTTACTTTTTGTTTTATAATATCTTTTATGTTTTACTATCAACTTATTTTACAAAAGTTTTTGAATTTGTAATTTGTTAATGTACTCACTTTTTCCTTATTTTTGTTTCCAATTCTAAATGCATTTGACAATAAAAATACAAAAAAAGCATATTGACAAATTACAAAATTCATTTTTTTGTAAAATAAGTGATAAAACAATAATAAAACTTAGAGATATAATAAAAAAAGTAAAATGCTCTAAAACTAAAAAAGTTCACTTACTAAAATAGTTCTTTCAAGTACTCGATAGAGTAAGACAATGATGATAATAAATAATGAAACTTACAAATTCACATTCTTCAAAATTACTAGATTTTAGATCACTAGAGATATGAATCTATTTTCATAGTGGAAGAAATTTTTCAGTTTTTGTCTCTTTCTATTCATCATAAATGAAATTCCAATCTACTTCATTTAAAGCGTGAGTTGCACTGAGAGAGAAATATTAACATATCCAATGTTAAAGAAAATTTCGATCTATTATAAATTTTTATCTGATTTAATTTTGAAATGTCTCTTTCACATACTGTTGTACTAGATAGAATAATAATAATTGTTTGTCATAGATGCATTAAACATGAAAATACTTTAAACCATTCAAGTTCACCTCCACATAGATTTCATGTTCCAAATATATGTTTTTTTGTAAGATTTATACATAGTATAAATAAATTCATCCATTTCACTCATACATTTAACATTGGCCACAATAGCAAAACCTGTAAGACTAAATTTCTCACTTAAACATGTCAACCATCTTCTAATTTGTGAGTCTCTATCATCTATATACTCACAATAATTATGAGGACTAAAAAATATAGCTACATTAAAAATAGGGAAATTTATGAACCTTTGCATTTAGAGAGTTAATCAACTTTATTACAAAATATTTTCCCAGCATAATGCAATCATTTAATGTCCTTGATCTTTCTGACTTTGACACACTCTCAAACCTCAATTCATGTACATGTAACATATCTATGTAATATAACAACTCAAGAGTTCCTTACGTTTTACTTTAAAAAGATGATGTGTGCATTGCACCTACCCCAAATGTGTTTCTTGTAAATCGTTTATGAAGCAAACTGATAGTGATATCCAAAGTCATTATAACATATGTAATGTCAACATGATCATCATGAATCTTTTGATTCAACATTTTTAACTCAATAAACACATCTACAAGTAAGTGGATGCAAAATTGAACTTGAAATATTGTAGTCATTTCATATGTTTTTTTCTCAACTAACTCTCAACCTTTTAATAAAGAAGACATGAGCTTAACAAGTATTTTCATGATTTTGCCTCTAGAAAACCATCTAATATGATGAATTTGTAACAATTCTAACTTTGTGATTATAAATGACTCTATTAGCTCTTTCAATTTTTCATGTATTTTAGTAAATTTCTGTAACCATGAATAAATCTTGTTTGCAAACTTATCAATAACTTGCAACTGTTCAAAATAAGATAAATCATCATTTGCTGCTAATGCTTATCAATGAACTATACAACATATATATATAATAAATGAGGGGCGTGTCGACGAAGCTTAATAGATATACTTTTACGAATATCCCTCATGGATGATGCTCCATTAGACTCAAACCCAACTAACTTCATCATAGATAGATTCGTTTATGCTAAAAGAGATGCCACAACATCATACATAAATCATGATGTTCCATCCATAATTTATAGCAAGTGTATTAATTTTGTAGCACATGAAACTCTTCCTTCAGTTGTTAAATACGTAATATAAACAATCAAATGTTGTATCATAATTTGATCAATGCTTTCATCAACTAAAAGTGTGATATGGGCTTTGGGAAATCTCAATTTTTTTTTTTTTTCAATACACCTCCTTAGTAGCTTGTAGAAAGCATTTTCCAAATGTTTTATTTTCTATATGTTGAGTATTTATCTGTGAGAGATATGTGTTGAGTGTTTTTATACTCTATTCAAGTTACACATTTAATTATATACTTTCAAAGCTAAATCATGTATAGAAACAAAATACATGTTTTCAACCATTGATATAATTATCTTTCTAAGCATTAACTATTAACTCGTTTTGTAATTGGAAGAGTACTCTGTTTTTTAATCCTTCTAAAAGTTGTAAACAAATTTATGAGCATTTGACGTTGCATGGATGTTTAAAACACTAAATTGAATAGTTGTACTTCCATGTTTAGCAAATGGAGTTTCCTTTATAACTTTTACACACAAAGAACATTTTATTCTTTCAACACCATTTACAATCTTTTACAGCATAAACCCATGAAAATCTTGTTTTCCATTTGGACTTGAATGTTCTTTTGGACT
>APFE030274041.1:0-13220 GCA_000404065.3 Pinus taeda | reverse complement strand
CCAGATATGCTCAAGAAGATTGGTTATTCTCCCTTAGGGTTGAATAAAGAACCCTAGACTCTAAGTCAATGATCAGGGAAGACTAAATACCACTTAGGACTTTCCTCTTTACCCATGCAATACATTTCATCGATTTGGGCTAATTAACAAATTTATGAAATACAGAATACAATGATGACTTTCACATCCAATGAAATCCGTTAATGGACCTAAACTCTTTGAAATGTAATGATTTAAATTTACTTTGGTGTGCCCTAACTAGATGTCAAGAAGCATAGGTCTTCAATAGAAGAGGACCAACAATGTATTGGAAAGAAAAGTATGTGTATCCTCTTATTGATGTTGATTTCATAGTTGATGTAGATGTCCAAGTTGCAAAGTTTGGTATTGGACACATGTGGACTATTGGATGGTAGTGTGAGATAAGTTGGCCCTAAAGGTATCACCATTGAAGGACTATGGTGTCTTCTAAATGAGGCATATATTAAAGGTGATTAAGGTTCAACCAACTGGGAAGAGAATTTCTACAACCCAAGTTCATTGTGGGAGAAGGACGTGTTACCGTGATAGGAAGATTGCCTCTTGCCCTATGTTTGTCTTCATTGGAGAAGTGCAAGAGGAAAATAGTGGGAAGAAGTTCCTAAGCAGCTGAGGAGCAACAACAGGCAAGAAACCTAAAAAATGCCTTTTTCTTGAAGGATTACGTAGCATCTAGTGAGCATGAAGTCCATATGTGTTGGTTGTATATGGTCTTATGATTAACTAGATGGAAGATTGGAGAAACGAGTTCAATGGCCTAAAAGAGTTGGTTTATTTATACTGGATCGACCCTAGAATGGAAGCAAAGGACCCATATTGTATTCATGACATGAAAAAGTAGTTTTGATTGAGTTCCATATCATCTAGATTATCAATGTATCTTTTCCTTGTATTGATGTACTAGTGTATGTATGATGGATATTATCGCTAGTAAGAGAGCCCCGACCTGTGTTATAAATTGATAATACAACAAAGTTGGGTTGTAAAAATTATAAAAATTTGTCTATATTTTATGCACTAATAGGTTTATTGTTGTATATCATTTCAGCGTGCATGGTAGGTTTTTATGATACTTGGATTGGCAGCGTCAACGATTGTAAGATTCTATCCTAGACTCTAGTAACATGGAAAACCAACAAAGTTCAAATTTAAAAACTTTAGTTATTTCAAGGGAAAATTGAATCTCCAATGAGGGAGGAAAATTTTTTATTTGTTACATTATCATGTATATATTGATATCTGAATTATCACGACAATATTCAAATCATAGTACCTAGACATTCATCTTGACTTTACAATAATTTCAAACAATGATGTGAAATAATTACTTTCTAGAAAAATATTACAACAATAAAAATTTTTAAAAAGTGTTTAATATAAAGAAAATATATATAATGATTGAGAAATAACATCTGGCCACTAGATAATATTCATTCCTGCCTTCAATGTGCCCATTCTTTCTACAATGTTTACGAGATGTTTCGTATGAAATTCTCCATGGTTGTTTCCTAAAAAAGTAAAATGGACAAGAATCATACTCCAGTAATAAATAGAAATTTTTTATGGAAGACACAAATTAATTATGATTTTTAAATACAAATTTAATTATGATTTTTGAGATGTTCATGATTTTTTTTTTTTGCCTTGGCTATGTGAAATATAGCAGGTGAGTGTTTTGATGTTCATTTGAGTTTGCTAGCCATTTCATTTATATGGCTACACTAATTCCTATATTCTTCTATATCAAGGAGGACCCCTTCATTGTAAAGATTCACACATACGCAATTTTCCACTTTCCCTTTTTAGAACTTATTTAAAACGGTTTTGCAAATTTGTCAAGGCACTTACTCTAAATACATATTGATTTTAAATAAAACCTTTCAACACCCTACTACAAACATCCCAAAAACAAAAATTAATTAACACTGAATTATAAACTGGAAATAAATAAATAAATAAAAACAAAACATAAATGAAAGTCCTATTGGCAAGATGTGCATTTAATATTTCATGGCAACAAAAGCATCAGTGACGGAAAAAAATGAACCTCACAACAAAAGAATCGGGACGGAAAAATTGTGGATGAAAAAAGCATGAACCTGGCAGCAAAAACATTTACGTGACATCATTTTTCAAAAATAGAAAGCATGAGAATAGAAATTTAAAAAAAGCGAAAGCATCAACCCATCATTTTCCAAAAAGGAGAAAAGCGAGAATTGAAATTTAAAAAAACAAAAAAATAATGACTCTCAATTCAGAAATGGACGGGAGAATTCGGATGATGGCAGCTCAAGCATTTCGTGCTCTCTAGTCTCGCATGGAGTCTTGAGGCCTTTCATACGATGGTCATGATTTTTGCAGACTATGAGCCCAACTGGCACTGCAACATAGAGAAACCCTTCGACGATTTCCTTTCCATGAAGCGTGGGTTCGAATCCTGCAGTTCCATGGGATCTGTGTGTTCCATAGATCCGGCGTCATGGAGTTGGGATGGAGGGAGCGAAGTTTCGACGGTTTCAGAAATATAAAGTTGGCGTTCTGCAGTCTGCGTTTTTCATCGGGTGTTTGATCGATAATTTTGATAATTTCACCTCTAAAGCTTTATATGCACTTTGCTGCTGCTAGATCATTAAGAATTTCAAGTAATTGTTAAGAATTTTCCTGGTTACAGTTATTGGATCTTGATGTTTATTTACTGATGCAGGTGCAGGGATATTTGGACAATTCTCTGATTCTTCGCTGGGACGGAAGGGAGTGCTGAGGTTGGTCTATATTTGCGACGTCATCCTCGGTTACTTGACGGCCTTCTCGCCCAATTTCTGGGTTTATTCGATTCTCCGTTTACTGAGGGGAATTAGCATTGGCGGCGTTGGGCTGTCGTCCTTCATTTTGGTAACTGAACCCGTTGGGCCGTCTAAGAGAGGACGATTTGGCATGTCGATTTTGTACCTCTTTTCCCTTGGCATAGCTCTGCTTCAGCTTTCTCCTACTTTTCTGGCAGCTGGAGATATCTGTACATAGTTGCTTCAATTCCTTTGGCCTTGTATTGCCTTTTCGTTCTACCATTTGTATCAGAGTCCCCGCGATGGTATCTCGTCAAGGGTAGCCTGGAAGATGCCATGAAAGTCATGAGATCGATGGCGGCCAAGAACGGGAAATCTCTACCGGCAGGAGTTTCGTTGGCATTGGACGGGTACAAGCACGATCCAGCAGAGCCCGAGGAACCATCGGGAAGCCCGGTGGACGTATTCAAGTCGCCCGTGATGCGGACTAGGATGGTTTTAATGGCGTTCATATGGTTGGTCTGTGGTGTGGGGTACTATGGATTAAGCCTGAACATGATAAATCTGAGTACTAATTTATATGTGAGAGTTTTCCTCAACGCAATCGAAGAAATACTCGCCTACGCCCTCACGGTGGCCATGCTCGACAAATTCGGAAGAAGGGCGATGCTCGTCTCCACCATGCTGTTGAGCGGATTGGCTTGTCTGTTGGGAAGCCTGACATCGACGATACTCAACGTCCAGGGTTCGAATCCCGATCCAACATTGGTCATGGCCAATTGGGTTGCAAGGCACGTGGGATTCTTCATTGGCGTGCAGTTAGCAAGTGGAGTCGTCGAAATATTCGGTATGGCGGCGGTGTATAACTTGATATTGATACACACATGCGAGCTATTTCCGACAGTAGTCCGGAATGCAACTCTAGTTTTAATTCAATTCTATTTAATTTCATTTCAGTGTTTATTATGTTCATCTTTGCTTTAGTGCAAGAGATAATTCCATTTCATAACCTTGTGTTTTTGTTGGGTGCATTGTAAAAATGAAAGGTTGGTGTTGCAACGAAATGAATGAAAGAAGAAAAGAAGTGGTTGTTGTTCAAAGTCCAGTGTACCTAGCTAAAGAAACAAAATTGAATCAAATCCCAATTCCTGATATTTGTATCGGTATCTATTTCCTTTTGATTAGTTTAAACTGGGTGCTTTAGCCATTTTTATTTTGAATTTAAAAGTCTGCTTCCTCCTCAATAAATCCTATTTTTTCTTCATTGCTTCAATCGACCATTGTATGCATGTCTCACACTCTAGCTTGAACAATTTATCCTCTCCCCTAGGAATTGAAGCATCACTCGCTCTATATTATTTGGATTTGCTTAGTTTGTAATTTTCCTATATAACACTTCTTCTTCTTTATTAGTTTAGCCCATGGTTGTGTCTCGTGTTCTTTGTTCCTTTACCCTGTGGTTTGGTTGTTGTTCTTTTACCTTTTGGTATAACTGGTTAGTTGTGTATTTTTTTAAGCATCATCCATGGATTTAAGGCTCTATTTTCCTCAATAATTTTACCCTTGTGCCAAGTGCACAAGGCATGGATTTAAGGCTCCATTTCCCCAATAATTGTACCTTGTGCCAAGTGTATTACACATGGATTTAAGGCTTTGTTTCCTATTCAATAATGTTATGAGCCATGGATTTAAGCCTTTGTTTCCGCCTCAGATCTATCCACCATACCACTTCTATTAAATTGAATGAATTTTTCATTTAATGCTTTGTTTCCTCTTTAATAATGTTACTGGTTATGAATTTAATGCTTTTTTCCCTCCATTACGAGCCATGGATGTGTCCACCATACCAATGAATTTTTCATTTAATGCTCTGTTTCCTCTCCATAATTTTAACCATATCATTTCTATCCACCTACGTAAGCATGTCTATGGATTCAGATTCAGGTTAACTACACGTCTCTGTCTATTGTGTTATGCATCCATCGCTTTAATCCAAGGTTTTTGACATGTCAATTAAACCCACTAATAAATTTATTGGCTACTCAAACTCATTAATGGAACCAACTTCCTGCTTCTATCATCTTGCGGTTACCCTTCCTTTCTTTTGACAGATTTATTAAACTTAACAATACATACATATAGCTATGTTCTATGAGTTACTCTTTTTTTCTTATCATTACTGGTTTATTCAACTTTTACATCAATAATAATCCAATCCAGCTCAATTTTTTTATAGCCCTCTTTAGCTTCAATCCCCCGGAATCAGTTACATTACAACCTTCCCCTTCTTTGGGGATTCAATGCCCCCTATCAAGTCTAGTCTAGTATTAGCTAGCTAGTCCCTCTATCATAGGGTAGTCTCTCTGTAGCTGTCTCAAATGGAACTAGAAATAGTTTGTCTGTGCCTGTACCTATCGTGATAGTACCGAATTAGGTTAAGGTGGCCGAATGACAAGATTATAAAAACAGCAGCGATTGCAAGTTGGTCTTTATCTTCAGTACCTTCGTTGTTCAGATGTGGTTCTAATCTATTGGAATATGTTTCAACTAATTGGGTTTTCCAAATTAATAATCATTCAACTTTACTAGTTATTTGTGAGTTAATTGGCTAGTGATGGGTTAGGACTAATTGTAATCGAGTGTGCGGACGGACAAATCCTGGGAACTAAGTTCTCAGAATTCTAAATGTATGAACAAAAGTATCATGCAATACTAAAACTATTCATAAATGCTATCCAAGGTTGCAGAAAAACAATTATAAACAGGACTTTAAAACAAAGTTCTAGAATTTAAAATGTGAACAAAATTGTTGTAGAACACTAACAATATCCGTAAATACTATCCATAATTGCAGAAAAATAGTTTTAAGCAAGTCTTGAAAACAAGGACCGAGAAAAGGAATGACTTAGTTATGTTAAGATGATTCGAATCCACAGAAATCCTTACCTCTATTGCGATACTCTAAAAAAGAAAATCCTTACATCTACTGCGATACTCTAAAAAAGAAACGGAGGCGTTAGCATCTCCATCCTCATTGTCATCGTTAGTCCTACCATCTTTTCTCTCATAAAATCACAGATCATTTTTCCTCTTAAAATAATTGAGTGTGATGGTGTTTTCCCTGATTGCTAGCGTAGATCATCACATATCGGCGGGGAAATATTGCCTACTGTAAGCAACTCTACATCTGCTGCTAGCTTTGAAGAAAGAGGAAAACCGCTTTGAACCAGGAATGGTAAAAATCCCATCGCTCTAATTCTTGGGCTTTTAACGATAAAGAACAAAATCAACCGTTGAATTTTAAAAATCTAAAGATTAATTGGTTTCCTTAAGGCTCACGATCAAAGCAAAAAGCTAACGGTTAAAAAAGCAAAGCAAAAAGTTGAACATACTAATTTTAGAAAGAAAACACTTTCTTGGGTTCAATGTTTGAAAAATAAACTTTCGAAGTTGAAAAGTCCATGGTAAGACTTACTAAAGCTGATTGATAATTGCTTTTTTTAAAGTCCACTGAAATACGCAGAAAATTTAATATATAAATTTAAGATTTTCAGTGCAGAAAGTTAATGCCTCAATTCAAAACGTCAATCCCTCTCGCATACTATTCTAGCTAAAATTGAGAACAATTAACTATAACTAGGTTTTTTTTGGTTAATAGAAAAATTATCAAATCAAAATTAAAGATCTTTTCACTAACATTTATAGGGATAAGAACCCTTTTCAGTGATAAATATAAAATCATATAATTTAATAAATCTTTTACTTAATAATTAAAAAATGATTACTTTATAATTATTTTAAAAATATTTTAAAATTAAAATTATCAAAATTCATAATTAAAAAAGCCATGCACCCACAAAGATTAACTATTTCCGCACTCGAAGGTAAGGGAATATTTCTATATATATCTTTCTTTACAATTAGGTCTTATAACGTATTGATATTTCGTTGATCCTAAAATTATAGATTTTAATATATTGCAATTTCTATTTATACCATGCGCCCACTATGATTACCATGTTCC
The DNA here is from genome assembly GCA_000404065.3 of Pinus taeda. Classification (NCBI taxonomy): domain Eukaryota; kingdom Viridiplantae; phylum Streptophyta; class Pinopsida; order Pinales; family Pinaceae; genus Pinus; species Pinus taeda. Next base: position 6,374 of record APFE030274041.1, on the reverse strand, counting down.
GTCACCGGAAGGCAACCGAATATTAAGTCAAGTCTGAAGGTAACGGAATATTTGTTATATGTAACTGTCTCTACATCGTAATCATAACACTGAGTGCTCTTACCGAATCCACGTAGTTTTGATGGTGATATAAGTGGAAGGATGGGCGGATAAAGAACGCTTGATTCAAACGGCTAGAAAATAACTTAAATTGGCATTATAGAAACTTCTTGTTTTTAAATTGCTATTAAAAAAGCTGTTGAAGTTGATTCAAATGGTTAGAAAAGAACTTAAATTGACATTATTGAAACCTTTTCTCAATTGCCTTTCAAAAAAAGCTATCACGCCCGAAAAGAAACTCCCAGACTTTTTCAAATAAATCTGGGATTTCCTTGAATCCTTTAAAAAGGCCGCTCTCAGACTTCTGGCTTAATCCCTCCGTGGAGATAGACCCTCTCCCCTCGTGGAGATAGACCCTCTCTGTGGTATTGTGGTGATCTTGTGATGTGTTGGTTAATGATCTTGTGGTGCAATGTTATTGTGTCGACATGGATAGACGAGTCTATCTGTTGGTTCATGTTCCTGTTTATTGTGTCGACATGAAGAGAAGAGATTAATCAATGAATTGGCGGTTCGCAGTGAGTAGAACAACTAGTAGATCAATGAGAAGGAAATTAATTAATGAATTGGCAGTTTGCAATGAGGACATCCTTCTTTCGTTTTGGTAAGAAATTTACCTTTATTTTACGTTCATTTACCATTTAATGAATTGGCAATTTTGCAATGAGGACATCCTTCCTTTGTTTTGGTAAGAAATTTACCTTTCTTTTATGGTTATTTACGTTGCAAATTTAGGTTGATTGCAAATTGCCGTTAAAAAAGCAGCTCTTAGACTACCTCTTAGATTTGTATGTTGCGGAGAAGACATGAAGCAATGAGTCGATCAACTAAATTTGATTTTATATTGGCATAAACAATTTTGATTGCATATTGTCATAAATAATTTTATGGCCATAGTCAATTTGTTGTTGAAATTATTTTTCCCATTAAAATTTGAAAGTTGTTACCCAAAAATATTCTGAGTTAATTTGTAAGATTAAAGATTGTCAGAAGAATGACGTGATGACGGCTTTCACCACGGTTACTTGTTATCCAACTAGGTTGAGCTCGCCTGCATTTTCCAGCGCTTGGCTAGCGATGATCTCATCGCTTTTTCCATAAAAGGATCCTTGTTCTTGATCTCCGCGGACTTGGACAGGTGCAGAGAGTCTACCTTATGATTATTTTGCAACAATTGATATCTTGATGGACATGAGCTCCCCATGCTCTTGTGTCAATGGTGCTTTTACATTTGTGGATGCACAAGCTTCACTCTTAATATTTACTTGCCGCTCGCGTTGTGCATGTTCTCAAAGCCCCTTTTAGTTACGGAAACCGTACAATAGAATAGGTGCCGGATCCTTTGCTGCCTGTACCTTTAGACGGTCTAACCCTGGTGGAGCTCCGTTTAGTTTAAATACTTGAAAAGTTACAGCAAATTTTTGTTTTAAAACCTATGTTTATGTGATATAATATAACGTTTTCCTTGTTATAGTTTAAATCCTTGAAAATTTGTCCTTCTTCGCAGCACTTCTTACGTGACGTGAAAATACAGTAGCCTGCAGATTCTCCTTCCTTTGAAATTGAATTCTAAACCTTTGATTAGCTCTAAACAACGCCATTAACGTGTTTTACGAGACATTCATGATTTAAAAGTTACATTTATGCTCAAGCGACTCCATTGACGAGCTTCAGTGAATACATTATATAGCTTATATAAGTAGAATTACAGATACACCCTTAGGGAGATGATGAATGCCCAATTTGAAAGAATATGATGCTTAATAAATAAATATGTGAATCAAAAATATTTTAGGATGGCGAGCATTGTTTAAGAAAAATATATCTATTTTATGGTAGATTTTTTTTTCAATAATTATCATAAAGTTTATGCTCTCTAGTAATTTCATATTTAATTTTATTTCAAGTAATAAATGTTATTCCAAATTATGGTCTAATATTCCAGTTTTATTATAAGTCTTTTTAAGTTAGCAATTTTAATTGTTTTAACATACATATAATTATAATTGAATATTTTCATTAATTTTATTTTTATTTGTATGTGTCTTTTATATATATATAGATTCATTTAGGTGTTTGCATTTTATGTTTTTAATATTAACACGGAATGAATGTATGATACTATAAGTATTTTTTTTAATATTTATTTGTATTTATATGATTGTATTTTTTGAAATTTTTATTTATATATTGTTATGCATTATTTTTTTGTGTTGTGATAAAGGTCTTCATTATTTTTAAATATATAAATAATGAGTGCATGTATGAAAGAGAGAGAAAAAGTATGAGTTGGGAGAAGGTGGGCATGAATCACGGAGACCAAGAGGGAGTGACAAATAATGAGATGGTGGGCTAGAGATAGGAGGGGAGGGGAGGCCAAGAGGTAGTGACAAGGTAGAAGCGGAAGGATTGAGAGAGTGTGTGTGTTGGTGAAGGTCTTTACAAGCGAGACTACAATGGGAGGAGATAGACTGATGGAGGGGACAAGTGGGTGAAACGAAGTGGAAGGTTAGAGAGAAAGAGGGAGGGTATGATCAAGTGAGACTAGGTCTGGGGGAGGGATAGAGTGGAGGGGAAATGTCGGCGAGTGTAGTGGGAGCATAGAGAGAGAGTGAGAGAGGAATAAGAAAGGATTGATGGAGGAAGAAGGTTGGGGAGAGAAAGAGAGGCAGGGGGATAGGGAGAGAGAGAGAGAGGGTGTCACGAAATGAGACTAGGATAAGGGGAGAGAAAGAGGGAGTGAAGGAATAAGTGGGGGTGAGGCAATGGGAGGGTAGAGAGAGAGTGTGAGAGAGGAATAAGAATAGAGGGATGGATGCATAAAGTGGGTGAGAGGGAGTGCGAGACTAGAGAGAGAGAGAGGGAGTTAGGGAAGGAGGAAGACAAGGAGGGAGTGCCGGAGAGAGCGGGTAGGGGAGAGGGAGAGGGAAAGGGAGAGACAAAGGGTTTGCATGTGTGGGAAAGAGAGAGTATGTGGGGGCGGGCGGGAGAGAGTATCAAAGAGAGTAGTATGGAGAGGGGAATCTGAGGGAGTGGGAGAGTGATTCAGAGGGGGGGAGGGAGAGAGAGTGAGATAAATGAAGATACAGACAAAGATAAAGGGATAGGGAGAGGAAGATAGAGAGACAGGAAAAGCGAGAGAGTGGGAGATATAGAGGGTGGATAAAGATAGAGGGGCAAAGATGGTAACTAAGAGAGAGAGAGAGAGAGAGAGAGAGAGAGAGATGTAAGCGAGAGGGAGAGAAAGAGTGATGGTGGTAGAGAGGGAAATAGATAGGCAGATAGAAAGGTTGGGAGGAAGAGGGAGGGAGATGGTAGAGTCTTTGGAAGAGAGGTATGGATATGGGGAGAGTGTGAGGGATATATTTTCTGGGAAAGAGAGACGAAGAGTGACATGAAAAAGTAGTAGAGAGAATACTAGAGTGACGGAGAGGTATTGAGAGGGATAGAGAATGAGGGGGAGAGAGGAATATTGAGGGAGAGAGAGATGTAGCGAGATTGATAATGATAGAAAGAGATAGGGAGAGAGGGGGAGACAAAAGAAGTGCAAGAAAGACAGAGGGAAATGGGGATAAAGGGAGAGACAAAGAGAGGTTACAATGGGAAAGGGAGAGGTTTGGAGAGAGAGATAGAGAGGTAGAGAGATAGAGGGGGGTAGATATATAGATAGAAAGTAGGAGATTGAGGACAATGGAGATTAAGTAGAAGAGATATGGAGAGTGAAATAGGGTGAGAGAAGTTGAGTGGGAGAGAGAGAGAGAAGGATACATAAAGTTAGAGAGAGAGGGATGAGTGCGAGAGAGGAAGAGAGTGTGAGAGAAACGGGGGAGAGAGGTAGAGACATAGGGTGGGAGAAAGAAAGCGACAAGGTTGGGGAGGGGAATGAGGGGAGCAAGAGAGTGAGGGAAAGGTGAAGATATACATGGATATGGGAAGAGTGGGGGTGGTGCACACACACACACACACACACACATACAAAAAGAGAGAGCAGGAGATATATGGAGTGATGGCGGGAGAAAGAGAGGGAGGAAGAGGATGGGAAGAGAAATTTCCGAAGATTGGGGGTAGAGGGAGAGCGATAGGGAAATGAGGAGATAGACATAGTGAGAGGCAGGATAGAGAAAGACGGGGGGTTAGAGAAAGAGAGGTAGAGAACGAAAGACAGAGAGAGAAATATGGGAAGAGAGACATAGATGGAAGGACATAGATAAAGTGTGGAAGGGAAGGAGAGTTGGGGGATTGATTGTGAGAGAGGTAGAGGGTGTGAGAGTCCGGTTTCAATCTCTTAATTAAAAATGGCTCTTCCTGACATCATACTCTTGGGATGTCTTTCTAGAAATTTTGAATGTACATCCCCATGAAAGTTATCCATGACATGTCCAAGTCAATTTTCAGTGGTGGGGGTGAACCATCACTCCCATGTTTCCATATGTTGTGACAAATACCCAAACACATCATGTGATCATTCGTTTTCTCATGAAGACTCTAACTCAGTTCTAGAATGTGCTCCACTCAAAGAAGATATTGATGTCGAAACTTCCCCTTCACCTCACTTTCCCGTGTGTCCTACCATCCACGAGGCATCCACATGTGTCAAAGATAATCCATGGTATCTTTTTTCTTCATCCGATGAGTTATCTCCTCAATTCACACAAGGTAGTGACGTGATCCATGATGAAATTGAAAACACTCTAATCACATAGCATACTTCCCATTCCCCATCACTTATTCTCTTGCATGAAGATAACTCTTCAAGTTAGCTTGCTAAATATGAAAAATATAGTGCAACTTGTGATAGAGATGGCTACCATCCTTAGAGAAGTTTTGAAATCAGCAACAATAACCATCCTCAAGCCATGCATGATCTTGTTCAAGCTTCAAAACATGATTATGCAATTATGGAAAGTTCCGAGATGTACCAAGGAGTGAAGGTACTTCAAGGTCCATTGATGGTTATGTTAGGACCTCGCGACTCTGGTAAGCCCCCCAAATTAAACCAGATCTGGTTTCTCATGCGCGATCCATCTATCTGCATTTTTTCATTTAGTGTTGATCCCCGTGTAAAAAAATGTTTGGTATTCCATGTGTGATCTTTCAAACTTTTAAAATTTTATGACCAAATCCATGGGTATGTTATAGCATGTCCATCTTCATGCACGTATATTACATGAAACATGGTTTGGGAATGTTTGTTTCTCATGAAATCATGGGATTGTGAATTTGATCATCTCAAAGACCGTCTTTACCCACAATCATGATTATTGAATTTCCCTCTTCATGATCAGCTCCTCATCCTTCTGATGAACCATGCAATACAAATATGTCTACCTTATCTAGCTCACAGGGAACTTTCTTCCATTATTCAGAGCATTAACAAGATTTCTCAAATGAATTTTCTTTGTTCATTTCAAATTAGGAAACTAATGTTTCAACCAGCTCATTTGATCATTCCTATATCTTCGGTGACTTTCACTCAACTTATCATTTTTCCAACAACACATTCAATGGTAGTTGCTTCGTGCTCTCTAATCTTCATTGTTTAGCATATTTCTCATCACGCTTTTGTCAAGCAGGTGAGGCACTTCAACTTGCGCTGATGGTTATGGTAGGAACTCATTGTCTTAGCATGCCTATTGAGAATGGTCATATTTGTATTTCCTAACGAGATTCCAATCTTGATCCTATTTGTCAAATTGAAAATCCATCATTTCAAATATCGTGAGGCTTTCCAAACAACCATCATGAATTTTATGATCCAATTGCTGAATTGTTGGAACAATCTTACTTGGAAATCAATGTTGCAAGCAACAAGTTTCAATCCTTCCTCACGCTTGATGGGAAGCTCGGTGCAGATGAGGTTGTATCCATAAGAAGCTTCTGAGGTTTGATTAGAAAGGGAATCCATAAAACCTTCTCTCTCCATCTCCACCCGTCTCTCCCCTGTTATCCCCCACATCATCCGTCCCTCCATATACCCCCCTATCCACCTCCCTCTCCCCCCCTCTTCCTCTCTTCCTCTTTGTGCCTCCTCCTTCCCCACCTCCCCACCCTTCTCTCTCTGTCCCACAACCTACCCCCCACTCTCTAGCCTCCCTCTTCTCTCCCTTTCCCTTCCTCCCTCAATATCCCCCTCTCTTCCCCTCCCTTCCTCCCTCCTTCCATCTCACCCATCAATCACTCGCTCCCTTCCCACCACTCACTCAGTCTCTTCCTCTCGCTCCCTCCTCCTCCCCCACCTCACCCCCTCTCTCTCCCTCTCTCCCTCTCTCTTTTCC
>APFE030274036.1:106364-147704 GCA_000404065.3 Pinus taeda | reverse complement strand
TCCTCATCATTTCTTGAGAGTGCATCTACCACCGCATTTTGCTTTCCTTTTCTGTAGATGATTTCAAAGTCATAAGCCAACATCTTTGTGACCCACTTTTGTTGCTCTTCACAGGATAATCTTTGTTCTAAAAAGTGTTTAAGTCTATCATAATTTGTTTTTACCTTGAAGTGTCTTCCCATTAGGTAGGGTTGCCATTTCTTAAGTGCATGGAGTATTTCCAACATTTCCTTCTCATAAATAGCTTTGTGTAAAAGCTTTCCCTTGATTGGATGACTTTCAAAAGCAATGGGTCTTTCACCTTGCATTAAAATAGCACCAATTCCATTTCCTAAAGCATCACATTCCACAATAAAGGGTTTTGTGAAGTCCGGTGTAGTTAAGACTGGTGCTTGGCACATTTCCTCTTTAAGATGTTCGAAGGCCTTTGTTGCTTCTAGAGTCCATGAAAATGCATCTTTCTTCAATAATGTTGTTAGAGGTGCTGCTATTCTCCCATAATTCTTAACAAACTTCCTATACTACCCTGCCAACCCAAGAAATCGTCGCAAATGCTTTATGGATGTGGGGATTTTCCATTCCTTAGTGGCTTTAATTTTTCTAGGCTCTACCTTAACTCCTTCATGAGATAGAATATGATCCCGATATTCCACCTCTTGTACTCCAAAGAAGCATTTGTATCTTTTTGCATTTAATTGTTTCTCCTCCAATAGTTGTAACACCCTGTCAACATGTTCAGCATGATCCTTCCAAGAGTTGTTGTAGATTAGTATATCATCAAAAAATACTAACACAAATTTTCTAAGGAAGGGTTTAAAAATGGAATTCATCAAACCTTGAAATGTAGAAAGTGAATTGGTATGGCCAAAAGTCATGACCAAAAATTTATAATGACCCTAATGAGTTCTAAATGTTGTTTTCAGAAAGTCTTCAGTCTTCATTCTGATTTGATGATATCTTGAACGAAGATCCAACTTGGTGAAGTAAATTGATACATGCAATTCATCCAGCAATTCACCAATGACAGGAATGGGAAACTTATCTTTAATAGTGAGCTTGTTGAGCTCCCTATAATCTGAACACATGTGCCATGATCCATCCTTCTTGTGCACCAATTCTACTAGAGTAGAGAAATAACTTTGACTAGGTTGAATTATACTAGCCTCTAGCATTTCTGCAACCATATGTTCAATTTCACTCTTTTGGGCATAGGGATATCTGTACGTCCTGATGTTTGGAGGAACACTTCCTGGAATCAAATGAATAGCATGATCATGATCACGAATAGGTGCGAGACCTTTGAGAGTCTCAAATACCTTGGAATGGTTGTCCAAGACTTTTTGGAGATCTGGAGAAATAGATGATTCCATTGTGGAAACATCTAGCAAACATAATTGTGCAATTACACATCTTTGTTCATTTTTTAGAAAATTTGTCATATCTTTAGAGCTGATTATCTTTCTCAGCTTCCCTGCAATACCCCTTAATTCAACTTCCTTTCCTTCCACAGAAAATTTCATGAAAAGTTCTTGAAAATTAAAAGCTATTGTACCCAAGGATTGTAGCCATTGGACTGCTAGTACAACATTAGCACCTTCAATTGGAATGGAAAGCATTGGGATAGTCAATACATATTCTCCCATGGATAGCTTGATATTATGGTACTTTCCAGAGAAATTTATTGTTCCTCCATTTGCAAACATCACTTGACACTCTGGTGCTGGATATAGGAAGCAATTCAATTCTTTTGCTACCTTACAATGAATCAAATTATGGGTGCTTCCTAAATCAATTAACACTATTACATTTTTCTTCTTGATTTGTCCTTCTATCTTGATGGTTTGGAGAGTGGTAATTCCAGCCAATGCATTACAAGATATGGTCGGATTCATTTCTTCTTTATCTAGGCTTTGTTCTTGGAGTATATCCTCTTCCTTTGACCTTTCTTGCTCCTTTTCTTCTTCCTATTCACAATCTATGTAGAATAATTTCTTCTCCGCACACTTATGACCTTTAGTGTATTTGCTATCACAACTGTAACAAATCCCTTTTGCTCTTTTTTCTTCCAATTGTTGTGGTGGGTGTCAACCTTATAGGTTGTGGAAGGCTAGGGTAACAACACTTCCATCTTTATAGTTGTGACTGGTATGCTTCCTGGTTGCCATAATTTTGCTTTCCATTTTTCTTGTTAACCTGAATGCCTTTTCTAATGAATCAGGTTCGCAAAGGCGAACATCATGTTGGATATTATCCTTTAAAGTCCCTATGAACACATCAATCCTATGCTCCTCTGGAATATTTTTTACCCTTATGTTCAATTTTTGGAACTCCTCAATGTGCTCCATTATTGAACCCTTTTGTTTGAGACTTATCAATTGGCTAAAAAAAGTGTTGCTTTTTGTATCCTCATAATGTGCTATCAATTCTTTCATAAAAATTCCCAAGTGATAATTTTCTTACGAGAGCAAAGCCACTGATATCATAGAAACTGAATTGCTTCCAAAAATAAAGTTGCAATACATACCTTTTGTGTGTTTTGCACATTATTGAGATTGAAAAATTGCTCCATTTGTAATATCCATGTTGCGGGATCCTTGCCATCAAACTTCCTCATATCGATTTTTGGAATATGGTGGGTCTTCGTTCCAACATTAGAGTCTATGAAATGATAATCAACATTTCTTTTGTTCTTATCACGAGTTCCCTTTACTACCCTTTCACCATTAGTAAGCATTTGTTGTAGAAACGTTGTCAAATCTGCCTTCAATTCTTCCATGTCTTTCTTCAAATCTATCTTCAAATCGTCCATCTTAGCTTCCATGTCATTCATCTTACCTTCCAGGCCCTTTATCTTAGAATCCACACCATTTATCTTAGATTCCACGCCATTTATCTTAGCTTTTGTTAACTTTTGTGAGAGTGACATTTGTTGCACTTGGTGTTGTAATTTTGATATATCATGTAGAATTTCTTGCTCTTCTTCATGAGTCATGCTAGCACTTTCAGGTTGCTTACCAGGTATTTGCATTTTCTTTCCTTGGGGCATCAGTTACCGATAATAATTCTCTACTATGCCCTTTGAATTCTTCAAAATAATTCTTCAAACCAAGCTTAAGAAAAAATTTAAAAAAATCTACACACCTTTTTTCACTTTGTAGGAGCTTGATATTGCCTCTAATGTATCTCTGTAATTTTGGATCATCCATTTCTGAAATTGCGACCTACAGTATCCGTATGTGTCCTCTTTCCAATGCCACCAGTCTAATCCAAATTGGATTATCCAAGGAAGAGTTATGCCAAATATCTCATAGTGACCTTATTATAGACTAGTTCAATAGAGAGAACTTGTACGACATGCCATGAGTTGCTGTTTCGACCCTTTCCTCTGAAAAATATGTACAGGAGACTACAGTCTGTCCTCTTTTTGTACCTTCTTACGCAATTTCAATCCGATTCTCAGAGAAAAAGTTATGATGATTTTCCCCAGGTCACCTGTTTGGAAGGTAATTCAGGAGTCTGCAAAAAGACCAACTTCCTCAAATCATATCTCCACAAATGTAGCACAAAAAGATCTTGAAATTCGGGCCCGAGGCTTCAGTGTGATTTCTTCCCAAATGAGTTTTTTTTAGTTTCGAAAGAAAACATTGAAAAAAAAAAATAAAAAAATTAAAAAAATAATAAAAAAAATAAAAAATAAAATAAAAATAAAATAACATTTAAGTAATGCCAACGATCACCTCTTTGGAGAGAAAAACCTTAAATCCAAAAACCGAATACCAAATATTATGAAACCAGCTCAAAAAAAGATAAAATGGATAGACCAACGCCTTAGAATTTAGAGTCTTTGAGGGGGCAACCTCCTTTACATTACATAAATGAACAATTCTTCGATGATTCAAATGAAAAAATCTCCTTTCTATATATAGGAGTCTAAGTAGACACAATATAACCCAGTCGACCTAACAACAATAATATAAAGCCACGAAAATAACAATAGAGGGATTCTATGGGGCACAGTAATAACAATATGGGCACAATATGGGCACAACAATATTAATAAAGGATACAACTATAATAGTAATGCGGTAATCATTAGTATTATAGGGACCTGACAAAACCTCGAGTTGATAAAATAAAGATGGTAGCCGAAGAGTAGCAACATTCTTGCGGCAATATTGGTGCTCATCATCAACCATGGTCAACCATGGTCAACCATAGTTAAGCATCTTTATTTTAGTGTTTATAATATTTACAATAAGATTTATATAACTTGGTTTATAATATTGATGTTGGTGTTTATCATAGAATTTTCTCGATATGAAAATCAATCGTGGTCAACAATGGTCAATCATGGTCAACTATAGTCCAATTTTGCATTGTGTCAAATATTGTCTCAAGATTAAAATAAACCATGGTTAATCATGTTCATTTTAGGGTTTATAATGTTTATCTTACGGTTTATATATCTAGTATTTATAATATTAATCCCTTGGGTTTAATATTATTCCCTTCAGTTTATTATCACTTTGGTTTTTAGTATTAATTCCTTGGGCTTATTAGTCGCTTGGGTTTATAATATAAATTCATTGGGTTTATTAACATAAGGGTTCATATTCCTATGCTATAATTTTTTTTGGTAACCGAGAGGAACCCAACAACCCACCTGAAAGATAACTACCAATAAACCTCTGGGTGGCTATGAACTAGTATTCTCCCCGTAGCCTGTGCCAGAACGTGGGGATTTGAACCTGGGTCTCTAGAGTTTTGATTATTTCACATATTTTGGACTACCAATTGAGCTTTCCACAAGGACTTCCTAGGGTATAATATTATTCACAAGGTTTATAATATTAATCCTAGGGCTAAATATTCATCCGTTGGGTTTCTAATCATGGTCAATCATGGTCCAACGTCACATTTTCACAAATATTGTGTCAATATGAAAATAAACCATGCTCAACCATCATTAACCATCATCAAATACATTTCAACCATGGCCAACTATCATATTATGACAAAGATTGTCTCAATATGAAAATCAACCATGGTCAACCAACGTCCATCATCACATTATGAAAATATTTTATAAATATGAAAACCAATCATGGTCAACCATGGTCCAATATCACATTGTGACAAATATTGTCTCAATATCAAAATCAATCATGGTCAACCATGGCCAACCATGTTTTTTTTAATGTTTATAATATTTATGTTAGGGTTTATATGCCTTAAGTTTACAATATTAATTCCTTGAGTTTTTTGTATTGACCCCTTAGGTATATAATATCAATCCCTTGGGTTTATTAATCTAAGGTTTCATATTCCTATGGTATAATATTATTGATAGGGTTTATAGTATTGATCCTAGGGTTTAATATAAATATCTTGGGTTTATAATATAAATTCTTTGATTTTTTTATATTAATCCCTTTGGATTATAATATGTATAATCCCTTAAGTTAATAATATCAATATTTATTATATTATTGATAATATCAGTAATATTATCATTTTATTACAATATAGAAATAATTAGTAAAAATTAAGATTATCATTGTTATAATTTATATGTATTCATAATATAATGATAATAATGTCTTATTACGTCATTACTATTAATGTATTATTTATATATTTATATATTTATTAATGTCAAGATTAATATTAATATTAATATTGAATCTACATCCATTGGTAGATATTGACGTATATCAACCACATTTATTAATGTGGTTTTCCTAGTTTAAAAGATATTAATAACTGTGAGAAGAAAAATATCACTATGGAATATTAAGTAATATCGATGTACATTTAAAAATATCTTAATAATATTAAATAATTTTAAATATGGACAACTTGGTACATAAATAGAATATTTCAATATGTACCCCTTAATGTTAACGATGTTTATATTTATATATTATATAAAGTAATTAAAAAAAGTACTATGGTCAAAACATTTCAAGTAGCCACCCTACCCGCTTACAAAACTTTTAAGAAGGGGATGGCATGGATAGTGGCCCCATGAAAAACTATAATAACATTATTTTTTAATTTATCAATATGGAAAGTGTTCACCCTAATCTAAGATTTATTTTTCATTTGCAACTTTTACGGTGTAATATGGTCCCTCCACTGCCCACATGGTATTTATTTTTGGCGTCTTATGGAATTAATGGGTATGTGCATAATGAATTACTTGTAATATCTAGGACCTATTTTCTACTTTCTTCTAAATTATGGATGTGTGTGCCACATGGTGGTGTTGTTGTGGATGATTTCTATTTATGTCATGGTTTGCTCTAGGCTTGGTTCAGTTGGACTTCTCTTTAGACATTGTCGCTTCTTTGCGGGCTATTTTTTTTCATATTGTTCCTGCCACCATTCCATCTTCAGGTGTTGTACCATTTGAAGGTTTAGACCATGTATGATACTTACATTTGGGTATTTATGGAGATACCTAATTTTATTAACATTTAGTTTGGTCTTGAATTTATTGGTTGCAATCCAAGTTGGTATACAACATTTGCTAGATTTTGGCTTAATCATCTGTGGTGTGCTAGAAACTGCTAATTCTTGTGTCAAATGTATTCTTGGGATACTCAGTCTCTATATCTCCTCTAGTGGCATATTAAGTTTTTCCCCTTGTAACAAGTGTTTCCATCTCTGGAGCACCATGCCTTGGCATTTCATGTGCAATTGTTGAAGTGGAGGTTGCCAGGCTCCCCAAGGTATAACTTTCCTCAAGCATTAGAGGTTGTAACTATACACCTTTTAACTTCCAATATTTTTGATGAGATTCGCCTTCTTGAGTTCCTCTCCATTAAATATCCCTTTCTTGATATGAAATCCTCGAGGAGTTATCTCACTGCATTCTTGACTTTGGTCACACCAGTGGCACACTCAAATAATGCCTTAACTCTAGTACCCTTCATTGGTAGATGAAAAACCTCTTTGGTAGGTTCTGAAAGAGAAAAAAGAGCGGTGGAATGACATTTTGTTGACATTCTCTAATTGGATGTAAAACATATAGCTACTTGAATGCCAAGGATCCTACTCTAGTGATTTCCTCAGATTCTTCATTTTTTGCTATCTGTAGCCCTTTTATTTGTAGATGAGTAGTTTATACACCTATTAATTTCAACAATTGGTTTTATTTTGGTTAAATTTTCTCAAGCATAGTGAGTCAATATCTCTCGTTTCTCCTATGGTAGATTGAGACCACTTAAGGTGAATTAAGTGGAAACATCAGCATCTCCTAGTTGTATCTTGATGCTTTAATATTTTGAGCTAATAACCAATATAAATTAAAAAAAAAAACCAAAAAATTTAATTATCTTACATTTTGGTCTTGTGTGTATGTATAATTTTTAGTCAATTTAATTAAAGCTTAACAAATATTGATTAAATTAGAAATATAGATTTTCTAATATATGCCATTCAAATTCTAAAAATATTAAATCCCTTCATGTTTTTTACTATAATAAATAAAATTTAATATTAAAATAAAAACAAATTTTTGAATATAATAAATAAATTTAATATTAAAAACATATTTAATATAAAAAATAAATATCAAACTTGACCACAAAAACATTTTTAAAAAGAAATCTCTCATAAAAGGAAATTGATTGACTCATAAAAATGCCCTAGAAATTTATGTGTTGGCCAAAAGAAATCGTTATTAAAAAAGAATTACAATCTAAAGCATACGTTTGACGAATAGATCGATAATACAAATATGACGGATAATATCATATCTCCGGGGTTGCAGTGGCTATAGCTACGCCCTCAAACTTTTCAGGTACGTGTAATTCAATCAACTCGTGAGTTGACGTGTTTAACAAATAACAAGCCTGATGAAGAATACTGTGATAACGTTTAGTCCAAACAAATATGGTCACGCCACTCTGCGGTGCACACCGGAACCACCAAATTTGGTGGGAATAACAGTTTCGACAACCCAGTCCTTCTCCTCCACACCATATTTCATCAACCATCGTGAAGGTACAGAGGTGCCCAGAAGCAACTAACGACTACAACCCAAATTATTCCACATATCATCCACTACACTCCACACAACCATCTTTGGATTATTAATTTCTGCATTATTTCCATTTTGCCAGAATGCAAACAAACTCTTTCCATGAGACTTTCGTACTTTGGCTCATTGGAGGTAAAATTTCCCAATAACGGTGAGAGGATATCATTTTGGTTGTCTTTCCCACTTGTTAAGGTAGGCTAGTTAAGGTAAGCTAGTTATAATTATTATTATCTAATTTTAAGGTCACAGTCAAGTCAGATACTAAATTAGTGTATAAACCATTTGTTTGTGTAACCAGAACCTATTTTTTCAATAGGGATTTAACTGCTAAGTCTACAAATATATACATACTCTCCCCCTCTAATTTTGAACTTATAACCTCTTAAAAAAAACACATCCTCTTAACCATTAAGCCCACTCAAACTATATAATTATAATCAATTAACTCTTATCTATGTCTATATTATCTATATTATACCTTTATTTTCCTAGAAAAAAATCAAACTTTCTATTGCAGAACAAAAAGTTACAAAGTATATGTTGTGAGAATTCAAGTCACTGTATGATTTGTGATCATAGAGTAGCTGAGATTTTGCGAGAGAGAGATCTCTTGCAGCCATCTCAAGTTCTGAAAAATCAGTTTGTTGTTTCCATCAGTTGGAGAGGCCCCAATAGAACTGATTGGTTCCTAAGCATTGTGGCTACTTCCCATAGCCAAAAACTAGAACAGTTTCCAAGAGTTTAGTTGCCTGTTGTAGCTACTTCATCCCCTGGCCTCCTCAGAAGGGAAAACGACCCAAAGAGAGAGAGGCAACCACATTTAAGCTTTTTTTTATAAGAGTTTTAAATAAGTTTGAACTGTCTAATATGAACAGAATAATAAGATGTAGTTGTTCCATCCCCAGATCTCCTTAGGAAGGAAAACAACACATACAAAGATGAGGAGTAGAGTAAGTTTGAAGAGTGAGATGAAACAATTTAGCAAGAAGATCGAACAACAAGAACCAAAAAGAAAATGTCCTGCCTTGATGAGACTTCAAAGAGGAAAGTTTGAAGCATAAGGTGGATGATTTGACACATGGATCTCATCCATCTCTGTGTGTTTTATTCACCAACTACCCAAATTTTTTTGAACACCCTCTTTAGAAAGCTTGTCTACATCATCATTGTGTTCTTGTAGATATGACATAATGAGATGTGGTTAAAATGAGATTTTAGACTCATGGTTTCCTCCAGAAGAGATGATAGTGTGTAATTCTTGCATCTCTTTGTTCCATTGAACCATTTGACAATGATTAGAGAGTCCCCAAATATTTGAATTGAGGTTATGCTCAAATGAATGAGCCAACAAAGGAGTAGTTTCAAGGCTGTCAACTCAACATAGTTGTTGGTTCCAGTCCCTAAGCCTACAGAGGCTTTGAGGCTACTATGAGGGTTTAAGTGTATGATTAGTCGAGCTCCTCATGTATTCTCGTGGCTGGAGGTCTGACAGAAATAAGCCCAAGGAATCCCTTCCCAGATGGTCTCTTCTATGATCGGTCGGGGGAGCTTCTTATGAGAGGGTTCAGGCATGCTAGTATATATAGATGCACTTCCAATAGCTATTCTCTCAGCAGATGGGGTGAGGTCTTGAAATATGATTTTGTTCCTTGCAATCCATTATCCCCAGGAGATGATTAAGGGCAAGTTCCTCATGTTTCCTTCTGGGTGTAGGGTCCACCAATATTTCTAGAGCAATCACCTGCACATTCCATACCAAATTTTTATGTATCAAGTCCCCTACCGTTTTCCAGACATTAATGGAGAAGGGGCAGCCCATAAAGAGGTGCGAGATTGTTTGAGAGGCTACTTTACAGAGGGCATACCATCCTAGGCCAGATTTGAATCTCTTCTAGAGAATGTGCCAGGTTGGAACCTTCTCTTTAAGGATACACCATAAGAGCATTCAGGCTTTTTCCGCGTATTGCAGTTTCCAGATTGAGGTAGCCCACCAGTCTTGAGTCCCCCAATATTTCTTTCACATTAGGAATTTGTATCCTTGTTTTGGGGAGTAATTCCCTACATGGGCCCAAACTAACTGATCAGATTTGTCCCTTATTCTCAAATTTGATCGGGACAGAGGAGAAAGTGAGCCATTCCCATTGGCGATTAAGATTTAGATCTAATCCTGAGAGCCATGCTTTGCCCCATATGGAGGACTGCCCATGATTCACTATCTGACTTAGGTTATTTATGCCTCTAGAGATGAGGTGGGAGGATAAGGCTTGAGATAGTCTGGAGTTTTCGTTGCAACCAATGGATCCGACCTGCCAAGATAGTCCTTGTTTGATGATCTTGAAGCTTTCCAGGGTTTCTTTCCACAACACTAATGCACTTCCTTTCTTTTTGGATAGACTTCGGATCCAATCTTCTAAAGGCATAGGGTCAATATATTTCCTTTTAACTACTGTTGTCCATAGATTCTCTGCTTTGATGAGCCTCCATCCTAACTTTGCTGCGAGTGTGAAGCTAAAGTCTGTTAAGTCTTTGATGCCCCATCCTCCCCATTCCTTTGGCCTTTCCACTTGCTCCCAAGCCACCCATGGGAGAACCGAGTCCTCTTTGGATCTGCCCATAAGAATTTGCTGCATACTATTCTGATTTTTTCTATGATCCCTATTGGTACCCAGGTTAGTGCAGCCCAATAGACCGGAATAGCTAGGAGGATTGATTTGATTAAAGTAAGTCTCCCCAGCTCTAGATAGCCATTTGAAGCTCCACTGGGTGACTCTTGCTTCTATTTTTGCTATTAGCCATTGCCAATCCTGTTCCCTATACAAGCAAGGTTTTAGATAGAACCCAAGGTATTTGAAACTATATCAGAGCTTTCTATCCTCAAAGGGCAGATTCTCTTTGATTTGGGAAATTTCAAGCCTGTTGAAACCTTCCACCAAAAGGTGAGATTTTGCACTGTTTATTTGGAGCCCTTTCGCTTTTAGGAATAGATTGAGGATCCTTTTTAGTTCCAGAGTTTTTGATCTTCTCCGAGAGGTGAAGCTCAGGATTTCATTCACAAATAGCATATGAGTTATTGATGCGGGAGCATTCAGCCCAAGAGCAACTATTGTAAATAATAGTCATAGGGGGTCAAGCATTATTTTCCTAAGTTACAAGTTAGTGTAATTAATTAGATGTTTCCAAAGAAAATAAATAAAAAAATAGGAAATAAGGAGTGATTTTAGGCATAAAGCAGTGAATATGGGTCGTTAAGGGATAAGGAGGCTTTTCTTGTTTTAGAACACGAAAAAAAAGACAGAATAAAGCCTCAAGATGTTTTTAGGTGAATGCATTGCATGTAGAAGTTTTATGTTTTAATCATTATGTAAAGCATATCTATTATCATTATAAAAGAATGAGACAGCTAAAGCTGTCATCAGAGAGAGAAAGAGAGAGTGTGAGAGCTCTTCTGGTTGGGAGCTTCAGGCAGTTTGTAAAGGCCCATCAAATTCTACTTATCTGGCCAACACATGTTGTAAGTTATATTCATGGTGATTGCTTGGGAAAGCTATAGTTATTTCTGGTCAAATGTATATAACCGTCTTTGACAAAAGCATGAAACCATAAAATAAAATCTTATGCATCGGTTAAGTAAACGTTTGGATTTGTGAGTTTAATATGATGAGTTATGGAATGTAACTATGGCGTAAATATATTAATGATTGCCATGCGTTGAATTGCTATATGAATTGGTTTAAAAAAATCCGCGTGAACACCCAGGGTTAGGGTCAGGGGAGCTTCCTTTCTTGGATGGAAACGGCGGTGTTGAATTTTTATCTTAATTTTTAATTTCATTTCATGGTGTGGGTGTGGGCCGGCACTCAGTTTATCAAACGTTGCGTGCGACCATAAAATTCAAAGCAGAAATCCGATGAATCCGTCATTGTTTTAATAGCTTTTCCTGCGTTTCATGATGGCCTGTTGAGGCTGCGAGCGAACGTGACGGCCGGTTGATGAGAAGAAAGAAGAACAGGGTAAGTTCATGGCAGATGGGAGAAGAAAAAGATCTCTATCGTTGAACGGCTCTTTTTGGGTCTATTTATGGCTGTGATCTTTTACTAATGTGTTAGTAACGCTGGAGTATGAGCGTGGACAGAGGAAGTCATCTCTGTCCTGGGTTTTGTCTAAAGGTCGAACGCAGAATTGGAAGTGAAGAGGACCCATAGTTAATAAAAAGGTGGGGCAGACTTCCTGAATTTTGGTATTTATTCAAATTGAATCGTAAGAAGATTTGAAAGAGCGTCAAAATCATTCTTGAGATCCGTATGTCTTTTTTTTTTATGGAGGGATGCCAACAGCCAAAGGTAATCCATGGTGGCATTAATATAATTAAGGGACGGAATTGCCTTTGGAGGCCACTTCTTTTTAGTTTATGTCCAGAGGAAGCTCCTGCTCCGAGTAAGTGAAGTAAAGTGTTTTGAATTACATTTCTCTGAACCTTGGATCGAATGATATTGGTTAATATGAAAGCATGAGAACTGGAATGAATTTGCGCATTGTAAATTTTGGCTGCTCTGAATAGTGAAATAAGAATTAATAAAGCAGAAGGTCAGGGAGATCCTGGGTATTGCAGGCTTGGCTTGCGTCAGGTGATAGGTTTGCAGGCCAGCCGTGCATCAATTATCATCAAATTTTCTGCCACTTCCATCCCTTGAATAGTGCCTTTCCTTCGCCCATCATTGATCTGAGTCCTTCCACTGCTAGAAGGAAGAGGAAGTGCTATGTCCTTCTGCTGCTAAAACGCTGTTGCTAAAAGGAAGAGGAGGGGCGAGATGGGCCATCCCTGGCGTAGTCCCCTTTGGCTTTGAAAGAAAGAGGTAGCCGCTCCATTGATGAGAACAACAAAGCTTACATTGGTTAGGCATCCCATTATCCAATTGATGAACTCTATGTGGAAGCCCAGATGAGTGAGTAACATGTGAATGTACGTGGAAGCCCAGATGAGTGAGTAACATGTGAATGTACATGCAACTGACCCTATCAAATGCTTTGGATAAATCAATATCCTTTGATCTTTTTTTGAGAGATGTTGTGAATAGTTTCGTGGGCTATCCAAATCGCTTCATGGATCTGCCTTCCATTTAAGAACCCGAATTGTTCTCTTGACATGTGCCTGGATATGATAGGTTTGATTAGGAGGGCTATCACCTTTGCTATTATTTTATAAATGCACTTACATAGGGATATAGGTCTGAAGTCCTTGAAGGTAGAGGGATCTTCTTTCTTCAAAATGAGGGCTCTGAAGGTAGAGTTGAAGGGGGATGAATTCACCTTTCCTTTTGGATTCTTCTTCTACGACATTAGTGAGGTCTTGACCAAGCTGATCAAAAAAATGTTAAAATAGCTCCACTTTCCAGCCATCTAGACCAGGACATTAGTCTTTTGGCATTGCTTTTACTATTCCTTCCACCTCCCCTCTGCTGACTTCTGACTTCGCTCATTAGTTCCATAGAGTCTTCCTCATCCCCATAAGGGGAAGGTCTCGGCGGTCTGGAATCTATATTATACCTTATGCACCATATCCTGCCGGCATAATTGGCAAAGCTCCATCGAAATGGATCACTTGAAAATAACGAGGGTTTATATATACATACGTAACCATAATGATCATAAAAGAACGAAAGTGAAAAATTCATTTCGCTTTAATCAACAAGTCTGCGTCAAAAATGTGAACGTTAAAGATTTGAAAGTTTGTATCAAACTATAACAAAGGTCAACGTGTAAAATGGCTTTGACCTAAATTGAACCGTATCCAATATAAATCTTTCAAGTGGCATTTACCCTTCAATGAACTTTTTAGACGTCATGAAAATGTAAATGGTGAGAGATGCATGGACCTAATTATATTAAATTTTAAAATAAAACTTTATCATATATATCTTCTAGCTATATTTAATTGTGTTCATAATAAATCTTCTAGCTATATTTAATTGTGTTCATAGGCTGGAATGAAATTCAATATCGTGTTAGTAAAAGGTTAAATGAGTTAAAATAAAAATAAAATAATTAATAATTATAATTATGGATATATTTTGATTAAAATAAAAAATTAAAGAAAATATGATGAGGTTCATCAAAAATAAATTATATGGGTTTTAATGCCATTTTAGAGGTTATTAAAATTATTATTTTTTTCACATTTGTTTTACATATTTTATTATATTTTGTTTAATGAAAAAGGTAAAGGTGAGATGTTATGTCATGTGGCCTAATCTACATTAATTGGAAGACTTGGAGTAGTTTTCGGCTAATTATGTGCAGGAACTCGAGGTAGACAAGCAAGAGGGATTTTAGGGGATTGGGTCTCCCTCCTTAACTCCACTCGAAGATTCCTCCAGCAGATCTCATCGGCTCGGAGTTATCAGCAACCAAACCCACAGAGTTCATTGGAACCAAGCCAATGATAGTTGAAGAGAAGTCAATCTCTAGTTTAACAGTTGAAGAGAAGTCAATCTCTAGTTTGGGCGCCAAGTCTCCCTAACTTTAAGGAAGTTGTTGGTATCTTCATTTGTATAAATAAGAAGGCCTAGGGCCTTATTAGGATTCGACTTTTTATTGTAGCCAAGAGACAATTTCGAACTAAGATATTATGACTATTATTCTCATGTTATTTTTTACATTTTGATGATAATGAAAAGGGGTTCTTTGATCGAGAACTGAGTCAACTGAGTTGACTCAGAGGGATGAAGCTCTTTGGTTAGGCCCCAACCCTAGCAGTATAAGTTCTTCTTTTTGTACATGTATTCTTAGATTAGAATCATAGATTAGTTGTTGAAATTATCTCTGCTTTTTTTAATTTACAAGTCTTTGAATGATTGGTTAGTTTTTCTTACATTAGTTGGAGATGTAGATCAATTTATAGTAGTGGAAAAAAATACTTCATAAAATCTTGCAATAGTGGCCTCATCCTCATCTCCCTTATGGGATCATGGTTTGAGGGCTCCACTCTCACAACCCCAAAAGTAGATTTATCTTTTGGTTATTACATAGCTTAGGATTTCTTGTTGAGTAGATCATTGTTTACAATTTCTTAGAAGCACCTCCAATTGTCAATTTAGTTTATTGAGTTTTGTGTAGATTAGAAAGCATTACATTCCATATATTTAGACCATTAGCCATCAATAAATCAGTTTCTCAAGTTAAACACATATTTTTCACATTTACATAAAGTTGTGCATGAATGAAGAAAAGAATATATGTTTTTGTAGCCACCGTTGACAACTATCTTGAGCAAATCATACCATCCTAAAGAGTTGGGCTGGTCCTTGGGTAGTGTGCAACCCTCCCCATACCTTATTCCACCATCATACATCTTCACATCACTTCCTTTCACCTTCCCTACCTTCCTACAACTTTCAACTAATTTTTCTGTAGTAAACTAGGTCATCCTGTAGTATCTACAGGAAATCCTATAGAAATTACATGAAACCCTTCAGCATCTTGACTTAGACTATTTTGGGAAGAAATTATGATCATAACCTAAGGCAGGCCTTCAAATTGACTTCCTTACCCCTCAATTCCATTTTCAACCAACTTTGGCATACCTTCCTCCATCAACTTGTTTAGCGTAGAATTTACATTTTTAAATTGAAAATGAAATAAATATTTTTTGCAATATTTAGCTAGTGTGTGCATAAATGAGTCATAAAAATGTTAGGATAATTTCGAGGCTAACTATCCAGATAGCTAGATGATATAATGCAAGGTTAAATTAGTTCTCTTCTACAAGTAATGCGTGTTAATTCTTAGCAAGGTAATTTCATGTCATTTCATAGCATTTTGCTTTCATTTCCTCAAAATAGGCAAGCATTTACTTTTTTTTATTAAAGATAACTTTACATTCATGGTGAGTACTCAACCTCCTTCTAGTCAATAGAAGACTGGTTTGAAAAACCCTAGTGGTCTATCGCCCCAATTGAGAAGTGATAAGGGTAGACTGATGCATGTGTTATTCATATAGCAATGTCACCTCCAATTTTGTACGAACCCCATGTTGATACAATAAAGTTTGTCAACCTAGGGGTTGTAGCATCCTTTGTGCAATACCGGGGCTCATTAAAATACATAAAATTAATTAAAATAAGTTTGTTAAATAATATAATTTTTGACATTACTAACATGTCATGGTGTGAGTAGCTACACTGAAGGGCATATAAGATGTCATGATCACTAGGGTTTTCTATCCATCTTGGGCCACACTAGCCATTAACATGACAAGATTTTTCCCCAAGGCTTTTAGAACATATGAGATTTTCACCATAGGGTTCATTAAAAGAACCCTATGTAAATGTCTATACTATGTCTCTCACCATAAAATTAATAATTAAGTTATAATTATAGTGAATTAACTCTTAATCTACCCAAGAGAGAGGATAAAATATATTAAGATGCAAACCTCTCTTACAATGAAAAATAATTTGATCCCTCATGGAACTCGATAGAGCTGGAGTTATAATGAATATTAATAAAATAAAAAATAATTATTAATAATCATAACTAAGTTAATATTATATTATGAATACAACACCTCATACTAAAACAAACAAAATAAATTATCAGATTAATGATATTTATTTATTATTAAATATAATTAATAATTAAAACTAGATTCATTTTATTTATATTGCCAGCATCTAGAGGGATAATATCTGCAGTTTTTAAACGAAAAAGATTAAAATCATATGGGCCCATGGTAATACAAATTATATGTAAATATGTTGATTTTAGATTTAGTTTAAATTTTATAGTATATTTTACATTTATTCGTATATTTTTTAATTTTAAATGCAATTTTGTTTAATTAATTTTTAAGTAAAATAAATATTTTTAGACAAATCTCACTAGCACAACCTGTTGAGGATGGGCCTCGTTAGTAAGGTGGCCTAGGATCAAACCTCATGAGGCTTTTGCACTTGTGCTAGTGGGAGGAGAAACGTTAAAATCCTTAAAATCCAGTCAACTTACAACTGATGTGGGCGAGAATGGGTGCAATCCATGGATAAATCTCACAACTTAGATGACCCTTCATTGTAACTTCTCAAACCACAACCTCGAGAAGCATACATAAGTTGACAAACAAACAAAAAAATATTTTATGTGTAAATATTTTAATTATATAAGTTGATTATGTTAAATTATGAAATCACTAATTATATTACTTGAATTTACAATTTCTAAATATATAGATATATATATAAAATTACAATTTTAATTTAAATATGATTTACATTATTAATAATAATATAATTTTAAACATTAAATTAGTGCTTCGGATATTAAATCAATATTTGAGAATTTCTTGTTTATGAGATAAGGTATCTACCATTCCTACTTTATGGGGAGCTTAGGAATGTGAATGAAATATCCCTAGTTGACTTGGAATGATTCTTAGAACTTAGATGCTTTTGGGAGCTTCAACTACAAGGAATGAGGGTTTGTAATGAGTTTCTCGTATGAATAAATGTCATTTTTAAATATTTTTAAGAGAAATGATAATTTGTATTTTAAAAATTACAACAAATATATAAAGTACATCGAATTTAATAACAAAATAACAAATTAAAATTTAAGAAAGTGAACATTTTCGAATATACTCGTAATAATTGTAAAACATTATACTTCATACACATCAAATTTTATAATAGGGGATCATTTTTCAAATCCTTATTCTCCAATTCAATTCAAATTTGACGAGGATGAAAGGATCATGACAATTTGTCCATATATGCTTCCAACAAATAAGTTGAGTTTTGCAATAGACAATGGCATGAACGAGAAATGAATTTCTATCCAATATATTTGAAATTAGAATCTCATGAGTGATGGTATGGGATGGGAAAGCAATTCATTGTCCATCAATAACCATTTCTCTAATCGCTAATAATGCACCTTTATTTTCCATGTCATTTAAATTAGACTATATTATATGAAAGAATTTTGAATAGGAGAAATTGGCATGCACACTTCTAATTCTTTTTGCGATGTGGTGATCCTTAAACTATCACGATTATTTCACTCAGTGATTTGTGACAACATATTTGATAATATTATATTAAAAATATGGAATTCTACACTATTATAGTTTTGTTAGACTTTTGGATGTGTAGGTTTACTATTAATAGTGTATGCACGCAAATGAAAATTATGCAGAAAATAGATAATTGCAAAATAAAAGCTCACACACATAAGCCACAAGCTATGCTCTCGGAAACTATTTCGGGAGAAAATCTAGCTCAAAGGGGAGGTTTCTCCGCTCTCTTACTTTGTTTGGAAATAGGGTTACAAGTACAAAGAAGTATGGTTTGTGGCCTGTGGGCTGCTATAATGCATCAATCATACATGTGTGCTCTACCTCCTATCCCTCTTGGCTATTTTTGCTCAGCTATGTAAAAAATGCACTCGAAAGTATTGAATTCCTTTTCCTCGTAGTGGCTTGGTTATAAGACAACTTGATAGCCTACTAGTGGTGATGTTAAAGAGAGATTCCATATAGGCTCGCAGAATGTTATGTTAGTGGAAAAACCTATGAACCATTTATGAAACCAACATTTCGGACTAGCTAGGTGAGTCCATCATCAGGGCAATGAGATCTGTATTTTGAGAAGATAGAGTCGTGAGAGTTATGGAGCTATTCATAATAGTTTAAAAAGAAGTTTGATTTTTTTTTTAATTTTTTTTTTTATTTTATATTTTACGTTAGGTTTTGATGGATTCATAAATTATTATTATATTAAGTTTTTTTAAATAATATTATTAATTTATTTAACTATATATTTTATTATTTAATAAAAATAATTATTATTATCATTGTTATTATTTTTTTTTTGTAAGCTAGGATGGTACTCATTCTATTACTTGATCAACAGAACATTACATAATTTCAAAAACAGTTGTTGCCCGCCCTCTAGGGGAAACCGGGTCATAGCACCACCTATAGTTCTTAATTGCAACCCAAAAATAGTAGGTCCATAGCTTGGCAGTCTTAGCTAAATATACTATGCAGTCTTGAAACTTACCGAAACTATTACTAAAACTATTGCTCTGTACTACTTGCTTTCTCCTATCTTTCACATGTACAAAGCCATAACAAAAAAAACGCTTGCAATTTCTAAACATATCTTAAATCAGTTAATGTCGCCATCAGGTTGCTGGTTCACTGCTCCCGCTGGTCCTGGACGATCCCGATTCAGCATTTGCTAGATTGCATCCAACTTCTCCTCCTGCTTTGTCATTGCTATGCGAGGGTAGCTCAGTTCTCTACGGATGTTTGGATCACCTTGGGCCAGCTCCACCATCTCCTTTGCCACTTGCTCCATGGCCTTGGCCATTAGCCCCTTCATCACCCAATAGATGTGTAGAGACTGCTTGAATAAAGACATACGCCCTTTGGTATGACCCGGGTCGTGTAGGAGAAAGTCCCATTATTCCATTTCTTCATCAGATTGATTCTGCAGCGCTTCCTCTTCGAGGTACTTCATGATTCTACGCACGGCTGGATTGGAATTACGGTTGAAGGCTTGTTCAGCCCTGCGGACTCTGTGATTAACAGTTTCCTTTGGTTTTCTGCCTTTACTCTGGCGCCTGGAAGTCTCCCCTTCCTCCTTCACGGTTTCCCTCTGCCCTTTGCTACGCTTTCCAGTCGGTTCCCTTTCTCTGTTAGGGGTAGTGCTGCGCTTCCTCAAACCGTAATGGCGGACCCCCGACTCCCGAAATTCGGAATGGTCCGCCCCCGCCTGCTGATTTGCTTCCTTTGCCAAGTTCTTTTGGAAGTTCATGCGTGCACTCGCAGCTCCCTGAGCCATGTCTTCATCCGAGTCATCCGCCACCTCCCACACCGTAAATGATAATTCCTCCTACTTTGTATTCTTGTCTTTTCTGCTCCTATTCTCCACCCCTGCATTCTGCTGCTCCTCCACTTGTCTCCACTTCTGCCTAGTCTCCATACTGTCCGAGGGACAGACGCACCCCGCTCTCCGATTGCTGAAGGTTATGGAAGCTCTCTACTGCCGCTCTACTGAAACCTCCGCGCTAACCCAAATTAGAAACTCACACAATGCCTTTACAATCGGCCTACCTTGAATATAAATTGGGCTCCTGCCGTCGGGGTAGCAATTTGTTACGGTTTTCGGATGTCGCCGGTAGCTTTCTGGTGAGCTACTGCCTTCGGCCATCACCTCGCTATTATTCTCCTCTGCTGTGGAGTCAGACGCACCGCAACCATATCCTCTAATGTTTTGGGCATTCATTACCTCACCTTGCGTGTACTTTAGCCTAACTGTCCCTCCTGCCGCCGCTGTACTGTCACCTATCTCTTGATCATACCCCCTGCAGGTTGATGTGATGATTTTACTGGAGTTCGATTGAACCATGTTCGAATTTCGGAGTCTCCACTGCCTCCTGTTAATCCAGCTCACTAATCCGAGCGTTGTCATCGGTGGCTTGTTCATGATCTGCCTTAATGATGTCCGCCAGCTCCTTCCACTCCCTGTTTCCTTCCACATCTCTCCACTGACTATCAATCGTGTTGCCACGTCCTCTGCAGCCCCAATTGGCCATCCAATCCGCTGCCTGGTTTCCTTTCCTTCGAACATGACTGATGATTCGGTAGTCAATTCGTTTAATAAGCTCGGCAATTTCCTGAACAATGCCTGCAGTCCGCCAGCTTTTGGTAACCTTCTCCCATCCCCGCCCGTTGTTGAGCCTCCTTAGCATGTCCACGGCAATCTGTGAATCACCTGTGATTTCCAGCTTAGAGTAGCCATTCCTGATAGAAATTCGTAATCCTTGGTGTAGGGCCCAGAACTCTGCCTCATTGTTAGTCATCTGTCCTCCCCAGTCTGCAAAAATCCACCTTACATGGTTATTGCTGTCTCTGAAGATCCCCCCAAAGCCTTCTTCGCCCGGGTTCCCCTTCGTGGCCCCGTCGAAGTTAAGCTTGACAAAGTGATCTCTCAGGTATTTGAATTTGTTCGGGCTTTGAATCCGCATATCATGGCGCGCCAAACATTTAAAGTGGACCATCTCAAGTTTTAAATTGAATTTATTTAGAATTTCTTGTTCTTCCAGATTTGTCTTCTAGTCATCACTCTCCCATTTATCAACTAGGATAGTCTCTCTCATACTCTCAATCACCCGTTCCCATATTACCTCTGGTTCTTTATCAGAATTCTGAAAGACCCTCCGATTTCTCTCCTTCCAGACCATCCAGAGTATAAGGGTAGATATAAGATTCCATGCCCTCTGGACGACCCTGCAGTGAAAGGTTTCCTTGCTCCACTGAAAGATCAATTCATTAAATTCTCGAATATTAACATTATCATTGTTATTATTATTATAATTATGTTATGATAATAATTATAATAATAATAATATAATAATAATTATAATAAATAATATAATAATAATATAAATAACATTATTAATTATATTATATTATTATTTATATATTATAATTATTATAATTATATTATTTTGTTATCATATTGGTTTTTATTATGGTTATACATATAATATATTTTATTATTATATTTATTTATGTTTTATAATTTTATTATTTTATATAATTATTGAATTATTCATTATAATATATATATAAAATATTTTATTTAATATTATTTTTATATATTATTATATTAATTATTATGAGATTTTATTTTCATTTTATATTATTTATGTCATGATATGTATTATATAAGTTACTTGTTATGAATTAGTTAAATGAGGATTGTTTGTTATTGAATAGCTAGATTGAAGAATTTTATTTTTATTTTAATATTTTTTAATAATTTTATTTTATTTTATTTTTTTGACTTATCAAATGTTTTTAAGATGGAGAATTAGATAATTTAATGCTTTTTCATTCTATTTAATAAAGGTTTCTAGATGCTACTTAATTTAAAACTGTCATCCCTATTCATGTTGTTGGAGGATTTTTCAATTTCAATTGCCTCTTTCACCCTTGTTTTTAAATAATGGTCTTCCTTGTGGACTAATTTTGCTTGTTCCATACAGATGTAGTGTGAGGAGAAACATGCGTACTCTGCTAGACCTGATTTTGCTGACCTATTTCTTGTAATGTCATTAATGTGTTCTTTTAATCTTATTCCAAAGGATCTCCCTCTTTCACCTATATAAACTTTACCACACGAACAAGGAATCGAGTATACTCATTTTTTATTTTTTGGGTCTAATAAGTCCTTAGCATACTCAAGCATGTTTTTTAGGGTGTTAGGGGGATTGAATGCAACCATAATGTTATGCTTGGCGAGAAATCTGGCAATTTTATCAGTGGTTCCTTTAATATAGGGTAAGGAGATTCTAGAGTTTACAGGATAATGTGTTTTTGATAGCCATTGTTTACAAAGACCTCATGGAGATGGTTAAGTTCTTCCTCTAAATGTTCAAGGTCAGAGACTTTGGAGGCTCTGGTGGCTAGGGTTTTGATGACACCAACTTTTTGCTTCGGATGGTGGTGGGAGTTTAAATGAAGATATCTGTCAGTGTGTGTCTATTTTCTGAAGACCTCGTGGCTTAGCTTGCCATTTTTCTTGGTAAGGAGGACATCTAAGAAGGGGAGTTGGTTGTCTTTTTCAATTTCAATAGTGAATTTTATGTGTTTAGAGAGGCTATTTATATGAGATAAAAATTCCTTAAGTTTGTCCAAACCAAGGCTCCATTTAGCAAAAATGCCATCTACGTATCGTTTCCATTCTTCAGGGGTAAAGGGGAAAGACCTAAGGGCCATATGCTCAAAGTGTTCCATGTATAGATTGGCAATCAATGGTGATAATGGAGAGCCCATTGCAACACCATGTGTTTGCTCATATATTTTTCCCTTGAAAATGAAGTATGAATATTTGAGGCGAATTCTTATTAGTTCCACCGTTTCAAGGTCTGTGATTTTCTTCAGTACTTCTAAGGCTTCATCCGTCGGAATCATAGTGTAGAGAGACACTACGACAAAGCTAACCATTAGGTCATTGTCCCTAAATTCTAGGTTTTTGATCCATTCTATGAAGGAAGTTGAATCTTTTATGTAAGAGGGAATGTTACCGGATAAAGGTCTAAGTTTGTTCGCAAGATATTTTGCTAACGAGTAAGTGGGTGACCCTATAGTGTTTACTATAGGTCTTAATGGCACACCAATTTTATGGATTTTAGGTATTCCATCAATTCTAGGGATAATAGCATTATTAGGGATTAAGCTGTTCTTAATAGTGGCATCAAGAGAGGAGTTTTTAATAGTGAATTTTATGTGTTTAGAGAAGCTATTTATATGAGATAAACATTCCTTAAGTTTGTCCAAACCATGGCTCCATTTAGAAAAAATGTCATCTACATATCATTTCCATTCTTCAGGGGTAAAGGGGAAAGACCTAAGGGCCATATGCTCAAAGTGTTCCATGTATAGATTGGCAATCAATGGTGATAATGGAGAGCCCATTGCAACGCCATGTGTTTTCTCATATATTTTTCCCTTGAAAATGAAGTATGAATATTTGAGGCAAATGCTTATTAGTTCCACCAGTTGGAGGTCTGTGATTTTCTTCATTACTTCTAAGGCTTCATCCACAGGAATCATAGTGTAGAGAGACACTACGTCAAAGCTAACCATTAGGTCATTGTCCCTAAATTTTAGGTTTTTGATCCATTCTATGAAGAAAGAAAAAATCTTTGATGTAAGAGGGAGTGTTACCGGATAAAGCTCTAAGTTTGTTCGCAAGATATTTTTCTAACGAGTAAGTGGGTGACCCTATAGTGTTTACTATAGGTCTTAATGGAACACCATTTTTATGGATTTTAGGTACTCCATAAATTCTAGGGATAATAGCATTATTAGGGATTAATATTTTCTTAATAGTGGCATCAAGAGAGGAGTTTTTAGTAGTGAATTTTATGTGTTTAGAGAGGCTATTTATATGAGATAAAAATTCCTTAAGTTTGTCCAAACCATGGCTCCATTTAGCAAAAATGTCATCTACGTATCGTTTCCATTCTTCAGGGGTAAAGGGGAAAGACCTAAGGGCCATATGCTCAAAGTGTTTCATGTATAGATTGGAAATCAATGGTGATAATGGAGAACCTATTGCAACGCCATGTGTTTGCTCATAGATTTTTCCCTTGAAAATGAAGTATGAAGATTTGAGGCAAATGCTTACTAGTTCCACCGTTTCAAGGTCTGTGATTTTCTTCAGTACTTCTAAGGCTTCATCCATGGGAATCATAGTGTAGAGACACACTACGTCAAAGCTAACCATTAGGTCATTGTCCCTAAATTCTAGGTTCTTGATCCATTCTATGAAGGAAGCCGAATCGTTGATGTAAGAGGGAGTGTTACCGGATAAAGGTCTAAGTTTGTTTGCAAGATATTTTGCTAACGAGTAAGTGGGTGACCCTATAGTGTTTACTATAGGTCTTAATGGAACACCAGTCTTATGGCTTTTAGGTACTCCATAAATTCTAGGGATAATAGCATTATTAGGGATTAATCTGTTCTTAATAGTGGCATCAAGAGAGGAGTTTTTTAATTTTGTTACATCCTCAAATCTTAACCAGTTACAATAAAAACACTTCTAGAGTATTTTACATAATAATCACATGGCTAGCCTACTTTCCATGAATAATAAGAGGTGACATGACATCCTCCCAAATTATGGGTGTTAAAACGAGAAGGTCAACTTCTGAGTGGCATAACTTTCACACTGTTGTTGCACTATTGAAAATATATCTATATGTAGAATAGAACGAAAAGCTATGGTGCCAAAAAGGTTATTTTATGCCTCAAAATTCCCCTTGGAAGGTTTCAAACACTATTTTTCCAAACTAGGTCCCATCGCTAAAAATGGTCCCATGAGTTGATTCCTCCACTTTTTCTACTTTTAATGCATCAATATGGATGACAAACAATACAATGATGTAATCCAGGAAACACACATATTTTATTGTCTCACGGAAGATAATTAGTAGTAATATATTTAATGATCAATTGAAACACTTCAAACACCAATAAGTACATTATATACCTTTTTATGCTGAGGAAATTCCCCATAGGAGAGCATATGCTTCTACTACGTTATTACAAAATGTTCCCAAACTTTGAGAATAGTTGAATTCTTTGTTTCCTCCAAGGAAAAAAAAATCAAAACCTAACTCTTTCCACCTTTACATTATTTTTAAAAGCACTGCAAAAGAAAAGGATATGTGAAAATTGTGATTTAATCTAGTTTGCAAATTCATCTTTTGACTGGCTTAGTTTTCAATATTTATGAGAGGTAGTATGAAAGGATGATGAAGGTAAATATGGAGAACATTTTCTTCACACCATCCAAATTTCGACTCATCCAATGAATTGGAACAATCGCGCAACTGATAGTTATGAGATCAAAATTCCTTAAACAAGGATATGGCATTAAGAACTACACTCCATGGAGAGAATTGTTGACCTTCAAAGATACATATTTTTAGAAATCTAGACTTTCTATCAAAAATATTTAGGCAAAGAAACCCAAATATTCTTGAACAAATTTTACCTTGCATTGGTACTCAATAATAAAAATACAACGATATATAGTATTCATTTATTATGGTGGGGAAATCAATCATTTCTCGAGAGGATGAAAATATTTTTTTCACACCAAATGAATGAAGGGACACTCAAAGAAAAAATGCGAGAAAGACTCTTCCATAGAAGTATAAATAGGGCACTTAGAAGGACCAATTATTTACTTATTTTTTGATATTTTTAGTACTTGATACATTTTGATGCAATAAAATCGAAAAAAATATATTAATTTCACTGGGGCTATTTGGAATCCAAATATTTTTCCACGGCCAATATTTTGGAATAATTCCTTGTGGGAAAAGTAGTGGTAGATATTCTTGTTTCAAAAAATGTTAAAAGGTTTGCCATACTCTTGTGCTTTCCTCCTCCTTTTTCTTGACAATGCAACTTACAAGTCTACTTTCTAGCAAGATAATTTTTGTATGGGAGACAACACATTTTGAAGATCACATGCTTTTTAACTACCTTTATGCATCAAACAACAAATTTCCATAGATGAATATTTCCTTTGAGAGGAAACTAATCTTGGAGAGGCACAAATTCTAAATTTTAAGCTATAAAAGGGTCACCAATGATCCCACAGTTCCAGATATTTACCTTCATCCCATTACCTGGAATCTAGGTTATATGCTTCTTAATGAGAAAGAGGTTTAATGATATAAGCATTGAAATGGGGAAACCTCCTTGATAAAAAAATATGATAATCAAAACATCATATCGAACCCCTAATGAGCCTCAGTATTGGAACAAGAATTCTGCAACTCCTAAGGATACCAACTTAAATTATCAATGTCGGGTTTGTACAAAATTAATAGGTGTTGGCACTATATGTGCAACATGAAATGTGTCCTTATTTTGTTGATATTATGCAATGAAGTGAATATCATGGAATCAAGCCTAAACTGATTCCATAAATGGAAATTATTGTCTGATTACAAGAATAGAAATGTTACTCTACTTTGCATAAATATAAATTTTAACCTACTTGCATGAATGCAAATTCTATTCTATTCCCAAAGTGTAATTCTTGCATCAAAAGGAAACCTAGCCTATGCAATAGAAATAACAATGTCAGAAATGGAAACCCAAGCTTAATATGTATGAAAAAAATTTAATCACGAAATCATTCTTCAACCATTTCATTCAAAAGAGATTTTATCAACATAGTTCATAAGGTACTTCATGAAGTAATCATGAAAATCATAATTATGCTCGTCAACTCATGAATCTATCCACGAAACATAACTATATATGTGAATTACAATGGAGAAGAGGAAAGGCTTGAGATGTTTTTCATCTTACTCAATCATGGTTTTAGAGCCTAGGGGTCATTATTTAAGCGTAAGGGACAAAAACTAAGCTTTTTTAGTAGACCTCGTCAAGTTTACATGTGCTATATGAGTGTTATAGGAGGTGCTACAAGAGTGATATAACTTGACAAATGCCAGAGAAAGTCAAATGAAAGTGAAATGGATTTTTTTATTATTAATTATGATTTCGTAGGACTCCATTCCAAGTGGAATTGCTTTAAAATACCCTTGTTAACATGTGATGAAAAATAACAAAAAATTAGCACTCTAAAAACCGGAAATTCAGGAACGATTGAGCTAGTTAACCTACCAAATACCTATCTTACTCAAGTGAAAATGCGATGGGGTAGTTTTTTTTATTAAATTTAATTTTTTTATGTCCCAATAACTGTGTAATTAACTTAAATAAATATCATTAAGACATTTTAAAACATAGCAGAACATTGCTACTATTTTGTTGCCAGGGACTTCCATAAATTCTAGATTTCTCAACTAGTAAGTCAATCCATGTAGCTTAATGATGACTATAAATTTTCAAAAAATGGCTAAGGATGTATCATGATTAGGACTCTTTAAATGACTTGTAAAACAAATCACTTCAATCATTTGACCAATATAACCTACAACAAAAGAAGCATGAATAGTAAATGCAGAAATAAGAGATGCAAGTGAAAAAGATATTCAAAGGAAATAAAAAATTCTAAAATAGGGCTCTAATGCTCTCGGGATGGCCAAGGTGAAGGAAAATAATAGTCCTAAGAAGGAAATCAATCTTTAGAAGATGAAAATTGAACTAAACTTCATTATTTTAATAAATCCAAGTACATTCCTACTAGAAATGAAAGTAGAGCTGGTAAATAACATGTTTTCTCCACGAAAAGACTAATAAATACATGCCTCTATAAGAATATCTGAATTGATAATTGTAAAAAATGTTTAGAAGGTATTCCCCTTGAAAGGAGGAAAATTTCCCCTCCAAAACCCCCCAAAAAATGGATATGGTTCCCAATGCTATGAATCTTCAATAAATGACAGGAAACACATCCCTAGATTTTCTCAAAATAATTTCATTATATTCGATTCATTTATTATCCAATATTATTCCATCCTATAGTATGGTGAAAGTCCCTATATTATCTCATTGAAAATTTACTCCATAATCTCTCAATATTTTGCAAAATAAATAATATTAGACACATAAGATGTAATTAGCTCTAAACCTTCCTAAGAAAATACTAAATCTAAAAAAATAGTATTAAGGGTAGAAGGAGAGATTTAATATACCCTTTATGTGCCTGGGAAAGGCTAGATGGGCCTTAATTTGTGTCTATATTGGAGACCCATCATACCGCCTACTGAAACTATTGCTTATCCTCTTAGCAACCTATCCATCCTCTTGCCCTGAATTCCTCTTCCTTAGCTCATTGTTCTTTGGGGAAAATGGAAGATGAATTGGATGAGTTACTACAATGGATGGCCTTTACGGACAAAATTTCCATGGTGGCAAGTTGTGCCTCTTTTTCCTGTAGTTTCTCTCTAAGCCTCTTTTATTCTAACTGTAATTGCTCCTTCATGACTAATTCATTTAACATAAAGTTAGCCAATTATTTACCCATTTGTTGCATGTCTTCCTCCATGGGGCCCACATCTTCTACCTTCCTCGATTTTTTAATTTTCATCCATCTATGAGTTCTGCCTCTTTCCCTTTCCAAATCAAATAAGGGTGGTATTGAAAATTTGGTGGGTATAATTCTCCCATTCTTAATGAATTTGTATTAGGAGCCAAGGTTAGGTTCTGGATTAGTCTCTTGGAGTTCTTAGAGGTCTTCTTCTCTCCCTTTTTATGTGGTCTCCCCTTTCTATATAATTTCTTACTCATCCTGTAGCAGTCCATTGTCTTCATGTAGTAGTTTTATTCTAGTGTTGTAAAATCTCTATTTGCACCCTTGCCATTTATGTCGAATATGTTCTTGCTTCCCAAGGCTCTAGTAGATGTTCTAGGCCAAATTTTGCTTCATGTAGCACTTTGTTAGCTTGTTGTAGTAGTTATGTCCTTTCCCATAGAAACTTTTTTCTTCTTGTAGCACTATTGGTACTCCTGTAGTAACCAACATAAATACTGTAGTAGTTATTCTTTGCATGCCAAGAGGTGGTCGGCCCACCCTTTTATTATTTTATTTATTTTTTATTATTTTTTAAATTGTTCTATTATTTTTTTCTTTTTATATTCACTTTTTTTCATTGCATGAAAATAAACTCAGAGTGTTTTTTGTTAACTGAGTTGGATCTTACTTACCCCTTTTCACTCCTTGTCCTACATCATGACTAAATGATTACAACCCACTTTCTCAACTGCTCTTCACTTTTTCCTTATTCTTCTCCTAGACGTGTGGGTGTCTTGGTGGAAAAGTGAATATAACTACTAGATAAGGTCGAGGTTACTTTACTACTAATTTTGGTTATAAAACAACCTTTTACTTCATACAATTGCAATATTTTTCAAGATAAAATGGGTTCAAAGGTTGAGGTTAGAGAGTGTAATATGCCCTACCATGATTTTTTTTTGTGTAGGACATGGTTGTAGTTCTGGAGGCTACCTTTGATGATCTTGAAGTTGCATGTGATAATATGTTGGAGTTCCTCTAGGTTTTCTTGTTGTTGTTATTTCTCTTCTCCTGAGATGCTCTTGATGTGAGTGTTGTAGTTGATCATTTGTCATTTCTAAACATATTTAATTTTTTTCTACATGTCTTCTGCAATGTCTTGAGAAAGATATGTATCTTTTATGTTCTCTTGTTGATTGATACTTGATAATGTAGGTTTTTCCTTCATGTAGATACTAGTTGGATCAGATGTTGCTATTTACTGAGTGAACAGGAATCCTGTAGAAGCTAATATGATTTGATGTGTCTACTAAAGGATCAAAGTTGCAATCCTCAAGTGTTCATGGTGACTGAATTCTAAATTTGATGTTATAATAATGGTCTGACAGGGGATGTACGGACTGGTACAAGATTATGTGTCTTCCTGTAGCAATCACATAGGCCCTTATAGGATCATAATTTCCTTTAGGTTCTTCTTTTAAAAATACTAATAATTCATGAGTAATATCTTAACAAGGATCAACTAACATTTCTATGGTAGAAGAGATGGAAGAAGGGGTGAAAAGTGGTGTTTTTGATGGACAGTGGTGGAGATGAGAGTGGAGAAGAGATCAAGTGGTGTGGAAAATGAATTATGAGGCTATGTTGGACCCCATCTCTTGTTCCTATATGAAAAACATAATATATAAACCACTTTTCTATTCTGATCACAATCCTGTAGCAATTATGGTTAGTCTTGTAGAATATCTAGAACACTCTTGTAGCATTATTGTTTTATCTATATCGCTCAAATTGTAGAATGGATTGACCTGAATTATTTTTATCATTTTCCATCATCCTTATGCACCTCGCCATAAAAACTATTGGACAATGGATGCAAGAATGGTGAGAAAAAATAAAAATGGTTGTAGGTGATGGAGGCAAATTTACCAAAAAGTGTGCATTGGAATTTACTGAAATTTCTTGACAATGTTAACATATTACATATGTATCTCCCCATGAAAAATGTTGGCCAATTTTGCATGGTCTTTTATATATGGTTAAAAATAATTATGCCCTATGTATTTTGACAGTCTTGTAGGAAAATGAAACATTCGTGTATCATTTTAGGACAATGGGAAAAATGAAGGGCAAAGGCATGAAAATGATGGGTGGATGTTGGAAATGGATGAGGGTGATCGATTAACATGACCTTGGTCTTGTTGGAGCTTTTGAGAAAAGGAGGAGAAAACCCAACTTTTACTTTATTTGACTAGGTTTTTTATCAATTTTTTTTCTTTTGGTGCTTAACTTGTTCTTGTTGCTTCCAAAAGTTGGAGATCACCCATATTCATCAGAGAGAGATACATGGAGCAAATATTTTTATTTTCATTTTTTTATTTCTTATTTCTTAGGCCTACTAGATGCCTCAATGAGGTCTTCCAATAGTAGGTCTTCCTAGGCACGTCAACGATGGTTTTCAGCTAGGATCTTCAATTTTTGTCTTTTTTCCAACCCATTGACTACCTCATGGAGGTTTTCCATCAATGAGCCAATCTCAGGTGCCTTAACGGAGGTTTTCACCTGATATTTTATTTTTATTACTTTTATTTTATTTTCCTCTTTTTCTTTTATTCCTATACCCTACCGTACTTGAAAATAAATTAAATGCATTTCAAGTATAGGAATACTTCAAATGGAGCCATGTGCATAACAAGTTGATAGATAAACTCATGTGTAGGCTTGAAACATATGCTTTGACATGTACCTGAATATTAGAGAGCAACTGAATTCACTTTGATGATATCAAGAATTGTTGAAGTAGAAAGTGATACTCCATATTGTTCATTTTCTAAAACAAAACCTCAATATAGCTTTGATTCCTTTAGTTCACTTGTCCATCTAGACCATTCTTCATTTCTTCTTTTTTTGTTGCATTCAAATATTCTACAATTCGTTGATTATTCTCTTGAACACATAGAGGATCTGATGATAAACATGATGGAACTTTCTAAATCTCATGTGAATCTTCTATTTTAAGATGTTTTTCTTCAATGAAATAAATAGTATCCCATTTCTGCAATACTCTTCCTTATCTAAGATGAATACCATTTAGATAAATAGGAGTTGTTTGGAAGTGCTATACCTCAATAATATAAGTGGTTGATCTATTTCATTGCGTGGGTTTCGAAATAGTGGTACAGGTAGTGGAGTGGGAGTGGATATTTGAGATCGATGTGGTTGAGGTTGTGGTTGTGGTAGTGATCAAGGTGGATTTTGATGGCCACCCACCTATCCCACCTAGACATCCAGTCAGTTTCATTTCTTTCCTTATTTATTTAAGCATTTACTATTTTTAGTAGTTTTCAGGTCTTGAACATTTGGAGCATTTTTTACCCCCTAAATGGTGTTTTCTTAGGTTCGTTGCAGGACCATAGCCAAAAGAAAGGGCCTATATAAAATCTTGTATTACTCAGAGAGAACTTTCTAAAAAGGTATCGTATGTGCCAAATGGAGATAATATGACCAAGTTATGAACCTAGGAAGTTGGTTGCCCAACTAACACCAGTGGGGCCAATAAACTCTTAGGGTTACATCTCCTGGGGTTACGGTTTTGGTTTTTTAGGGATTCCTCATGTCTTTCAATAAGAAATATGCCCTTCAACCTCATTGTAACATGGTTTAGATGCATGTAGTCACCACATCTCTTCTTAGAGATAAGCTACCATTGTATGAGCTAGTCTTATTTCCATTTTGTTTGTAAGCATATTTTAGTATTTGATTTTAATGAAATGAATTTTTATTTATCTTGGATCTTTTTATTTATGGATATATCTATAATTTTTTCCACTCCTATTTAAATTTAGATCAGTGGTATCAGAGGGGTCTAGTATTTCTTTGTTTTTCTTTACATGTCCCCAACGATGTCAAGATATAAGGAGTTAGGGTTTGAACTCGTCAAAACTTTGCAAGACTAACTTCACAAATCCTGACGGCCTCCCATAGCGAAAGAAATAAAATTTTAGGATTTAGGATATCCTTTCAAAATCTTGCTCAAAGAAGCCCTCGAGTGACAAAGGAATGTGATGATTGACAACTTTACCCAGATCCTTCATCGCATTACCCATGGTCATCACATCTACTTCCAGTAGCTACTCCAGAAGCACCACACCCTTTAAGGTACACGTTAACTTTGACATTTCCATATTTCAGGGTTAGATAGATTTAGATGCCATACATAAGTGTTAAATTTGCTAGAAGGATATTTTTTTGTTCATGATTTTTCCAGTGAGGAAAAAATACTTTTCGTCTTCTCAAAGTCACCGTCACCCCCCAAATCAAGGACTGGTGGGCAACCTATTGTAAGAAGAAGGATGAAAGTATGCCATAAATATTTTCATCCGTGCCCCTTTCGAATTCATTCCAGGATGCCATCAAGGAGATTTACTACCCTATCGGGAGCTATGAGGATAAACACATAAAGTGTACCATGTTATCACTCCTCAATGTCCGAAGGTTGAAAAAGGTGACTCAAAGCGGTAACCTCAAACCAATCTTTTAGTTTGGAAGCTAGCCCTAGAAAACCATAGAGGCCTCCCTCTATGGTCACAACTAAAAATTTGACTGGTGCAAGAATGGATTTTAGGCTAGATAGTTTAGATGAATTTGGCATTTTTTATTTTAAGGTTTTGTTGGATGATGGTCTAGGTCAGGGTTTCCAAAAGATGAGTTTTTAGAAATATAATGGGGCAAGGTAGGCATGCTCAATTAACGTTCATGATTTGTCATGGTGGATATGGTAGAAAAGCAAGGTTTCAAAATGAGCATGAGTTCATGAATTCATTTTTATCAAAGGAATATGTAACAAAAAAGATATTAGAGTTTCAACAAAACGAAGCATAAACATATGAATTATGTTTAATACTTATAAAAGAATAACAAGAATGGATTAAGATGGAATCAGAAAGGAAATTACATTCAAAATGATCATAACAAAAGCAAAGAAAATTGCTAATGAACATAGCACAAGAATCCCACTATAATATTTGCAACTCCTATATATTACTCCTGCAAATAGTCACAAGTACTCTAGCTCCACAAAGCCTTGAATAAATAGCATCCAACCCTTTCAATGTCTTAGATTTGGCTTGATATATGCTAAAAACCTCTTTCCCATATCTCGATGGTCAAATCCAACATGATAGGATCTGTTTACATAAGAATCTTTAACCAAACCTACATCTAAGAAAGTAAAAAACAAACACTCACTATAGAGAAACCGATTTCACTTTGACTTTTACAACATTAATGAGAATGAATCTAACTCAACTTGACCTCTAGTATAATATTTACATTCATTTACATCATATTAACTCAAAAAATGACAAATTACATCCTCAATATCTGACTTTTACAGATGAATTTTGAAAATTTGATCTCCATAGAAAAGCATAGCGAAATTGGAGAAAAGCACAGTGCCTTGAGGGAAAAGCACAATGTCAAATTTGAGGAGATATTTTGCTACCTTCCCAAGCTCCAAATCTAGATATGAATGTACCATTGGAAATATTTGGATGCCTAGTCATCCATAGACTCCTCAATCAAGAAAAGTGGGCTTTCCAAGGATGCAAAAATCTCATTCTCCCAATATCACTCTAAAA
Source organism: Pinus taeda (assembly GCA_000404065.3). Lineage (NCBI taxonomy): Eukaryota > Viridiplantae > Streptophyta > Pinopsida > Pinales > Pinaceae > Pinus > Pinus taeda. Next base: position 113,508 of record APFE030274036.1, on the reverse strand, counting down.
GCACAATGCCTGGGTCAAAGTAGTGGTAGAAAGTGACTTTTTAGGGTGTTTCTTTCCTTTTTATTCCAAACTCAAAGCTGACATGGTACCCAAGTGGAATATATGATATGTGCAAGTGATAATATATCCAGGCATGAATTTTTTTTTCATTTTGAGTCCCTAAGGAAAAGTGCACTGTGTTTTTTACAGAATGAGATTTTTTGTAATTGTCAAAAATCCACAAAAAGATAAAAATTTCGTTAAACATGGTCTAGACTTGCCCCTTTAGGTTGGAGAATGATGTGATAAGAAATGAGAGAGGCCTCATCTAAGAGATCAATTTTATCCTTCTTCCTTAGCTCAATTAAGGTTTTCCTCAATTCCCTTTTCAAATTTTTGACCCCGATTTGATTGATCATGTGCTGAATGTAGTAATGGATTTCCATGTGCCTCTATAGGTTGGTGACCCTCTTTTCCCTTTTTAGGAGCATACCCAAATGATCATTTACCTTCTCAAGCCAATAGTCTTTATTTTCTTAAAGATCCGCTTCAAATGCTTTAACAAGATCTTGTTGACCTAATGGAGTAGATGATGCACTCCCCCGCCCTTCTTGTCTCTATGAAACTCTAGTCTTTGTCCCTCTAGGCTTAATTTTAACTTCTTCATGTTCAACCTTTTCCATATCTCCACATCCTTTCCTTATCATGCTCTTCCACCACATCAGGTTTAGGTTTGTTGAGCAAGATATTTTTTACCTTTAGCTTCTTGTTTTCCTACTGTAGGAATGCAATCATATAGTTGGTCTTTGCCAAGTCATCCTTCAGCCCTTTGATTTATACCTCTTTATTCTTTATTATTTTCTCATGTAACTTTTCCTCCCCATGCATTACTATATCTTCCATATATGTGTCAAAATATACTTGCTCTTCGTCTTATAAAGTTTCCTCATGGTGATATGTTGATGTCTCTTTCTCAACTGAAGTAGGCTTGGCACTTTCAACATTGCTTGGAGAAAACACAAGCATATTTCCTTTGGTGTATGTTTTATTCACTTCAGCACTAGATATTCTTGTTACAGGTCGGCTTGTAGAACCCACTTCATGTGGTCTTCGTGATGCCAAAGACGTAGATTGACTGGTAGCTTGAGTTGGAGTAGGAAAAAAAGAGGTTGACTACATGAATACCTTCCAAGACAAGTTCACCTATTTATGCTGATGGAAAACAATTATTTTCACCAAGCCATGATGGAACAACCTTTCTTGATGATCTTTCCTTTTCCTATGTACTTTTCCTGCCGTTTTTACTAGGCTTTTGTAGAGGTAGTGAGGTAGGTTAAGAAGTTTAACACATGTGAAATGCATCAGTAATCTAACATGGTACTGATATATCCTTGAAAACCTACCCTCACGTGTAATACTTCATGATCATCTTCATGATAGGGGCATACATATAAAACAAACTTCTAAAAGGAAAAATATGCTTTGGAGCAACTTTGTAAGGAGGTTTCAAAAACATTTTATAGTTTTCAATCTCTAGGTCTGTCCTTTTGAACCAAACCTCTCTATGATTTGGGAGCCCAGTGGATTTGGTAATGGCCTATACTGAAATGGTAAAAGTGACCCCTGAAATAGTTGCCTTATCCCTCCTTATACTGATGGAAAATGTGCTTGTTAATTTATCACTAAAACCCAGTTCTTCAATCGTTTTGTAGAAAACAAGGCAACCTGCATCTTGGAATGATTTCTTAAGGCAAGGTGAAGCCCTGATGTCCTTCATTGTAGTGGGTTCATATCTGATGATATGTACTCCCTTATGCTTATTCTAATAATTTTTTGAGGTTTCTGGATGCATTTCAAACGCTATCTCACTAAGAATAGGAATTAGGGTTTTGTGCTAGGAAAACAAGGGATTTTGGGGCAGGTTTTTAGCAATGGAGGGAGATGAAGGGGTTGGGGAGATTCTAAATTATTGGGAAAATTTATTGGGGTAAGGATAGATGTTAGGGAGTGTAGGGAAGTGAAATTTTAGGGAATGGGTGAGGGGAAAGGGTGAAAAAGCAGAAAACACAACACTAACCTAGGAAAGTTTAGTTTAGGCTAGCGTTTTTGATGAATTGAAGGAGATGAGGGAAATGAGTGAATGGAGGTGTCAAGGAGTTTGAATGAAGGTTATGGAATTTGGTTTGAGCCTTAACTTATGGTTTTATTAGAGCAAATGGATTAAAAACACTCAGACAACCAAAAATGCAACAAATCTTAGGAGACTGTGAATTTTGAGCATTGGAGGTGGAGGAGGGGCATGAGAGCCTTACTTACTTGTATTTTAGGAGATAAATCCTACAGTTGCTAAAAAAATCCCTTGAAAACAAACATTTTTCACCTTGGAGGAAAATCACAACACTTGGAAGGAAATCACAACGCTTTTGGAGAAAAGCGCAACACAACAATGGAAAAATGAAATGTAGCAGTGAAAAGCGCAATGCAACAATAATTTGGCACTCTTGGGAAAATAAATTGTCTTTCAGAAGGGGAGGATGACTTTTAGTGATGGAGTGAAGTATTGAGAAGATGAAATGAATGAATTTTTTCTCCTTTCATCTTTTATAGGCAAGGAGGTTGATTTTCTCTTGGGTGGTAATGTGGGCCCACCTTGTTTGTTACATAATGATATGAACTTGCTTCTGTACAACAACCTTCAACTTCATCACGAAATATTACATCTTAATGAAGATAAAAAAATTCTTTAGATATCATTATAGAGTACTTTCCCTACTTACTACTTCCACAATGATGACCTAGATGATGTCTTGACTGTTTTTGACCATTTTGATGACTTGACCATAGTGATGAAATCTAATGGACAATAAAACTAATGATTTGGACCTTTGTACATTTTAGTATGAGTGACCATTAGATGATGACTAAGGTGATGATGAATACACTTTATTGATGACTCATAAGAATGAATGGTGGCATGACCAAGATGGAATTTTGACCATGGAATGGAAGGAGCAGTAACCTATGTAGACATACTAACTAGTGACCAATTTTTATTTGAAACCCTAATGAAAATATAAAAAATTGACCTAAGACCCTAATTTTTTCTAAAGAGTAGATTTGATCACTGGTGATTGACCGGAATGATAGACACTAACATACCACACTGTGATAGGGAATGGAGAAAGACGTGTTAGATTTTACTAATATTTTCCATACCCTTCACATGAAATTGGGTATCAAGGATTGTGAGAAAAAAAATTGTACTCAAGTATTATGGTTCCCCACATAGGTACATACAAAATGAGATGGAATTCCTGGAAATCTCCTTCCTCAATATGGAGTACTATTACACTATTAAGATTGATCAAAATCTTAAACATAAAAAGAGATATCATTTTCAATCTGTGAATCCAAACCAAGGGGAAGGCATCCCCAAATTGCAAAGCAAGGGGGATAACCTATGATAACCTGTCGAAGCCACAAGAAAATAAAAATACCACGAAGACAAAGAAGTACAAGAGAAGATGACATGAATTCCATAAGAGCTCCACTCATAACACAAGTGAGTGTTGAGTCAAGTAGTTACTGGTAGCCGAGCTGAAGGCTTTTGCGTTAGATGCATGTTTCAACTCTAAGTCAAAACATGAAAAAGGGAATGAAAAAAGGAAGCAAATCATTGATGTGGAACCCAGTTCCATTATGGCCAGCACCAAGGTCCATAAGATTAAACCTGAAGATCCAGAAGAGGGGGAATTCCTATTCCACTCATAGATGTGGGTGAAGGGTTCTACACTATAGTTCATTATCGATAGCGAGAGCAAAGAGAACCTCATTTCAATAGAGTTCATGAAGCGGTTGGGCCTACTAACTACAAAAAGTCAGTAACCATACACCATTGGGTGGATTCACTAAGGATGAGATCTTCACGTTAGCTAGCAGTGTCGCCTTCCCTACAGCATTAAGCCCTTCACAGATGAGGTACTGTGTGATTTTTCTCATCTTAAAGTTTGTGATGTGTTATTTGGACAACCATACTTATAATAAGTGTCATGATGTATATGAGTCTAGACCTCGCTCTATTATTATTTCTTTGGGTACTAAGTTATACAAGATACTGGAGAAGCCTTGTTGATGACCATCTCTTTTATCTCTACTAAAAAATGCAATAAGGTCATCTCCAAAACTGGCGAATTTGTTTTCTTTCTAATTCACTCTCAATGTAAGAGGAAGTTCATAGCCACATCTACAACCCCCAAAAAGGGTTCCTCCAAGTAGCAGAAGTAGGTGAATACGATAATAAAATAATATAGGGACATCGTCTCCTCATGCACAAAGGTACCCTTGCATTGTTAGTTCAAGCATTTAATCTCTATGGTTGATGAGAACCTCTACCCAACAGGCTGATATATTGCCACTCCATTATGGAAAATGAAGATATCAAATAGAAAATCTAGAAATTGCTACAAAAAGGGAGCATCTAACCAAGTTCCTTGCCTTGTGGGAGCCCAATCATACTTGTACAGAAGAAGTATGGGACCTAGAGGCTTTGTATTGATTATCAAGCACTAAAAAACATGACTCGCAGGAACATGTATCCAATCCCATAGATTGATGACCTGCTGGACCAACTGAAGGGGGACACGTATTCAAGCAAGATCAATATGAAGTTTTGCTATGTCCAGACTCTAATAGAGCCCACGGATGTATGGAAGGTCACCTTTAAATCTAAGGAAGGCCTTCTTGGAAGGTTTCTTATGTCCTTCAAGTTGAAAAATGCCACTGCTACTTCTATTAGACTAATGGATGACATCTTGCAGCCCTTCACTAACTTGTTCGTAGTGGTTTATCTAGACAACATCCTCATCTTCAGCAAGAGTTGGGAATAACACTTTAAACACATTTGGCAGGTCCATCAAAACCTTTGAGAGTACAAATTGTGTGCCAACTTGGAGAAATTCACCTTTGGCATGAGCTACATCCAATACTTGGGTTACATCATAGATGAGCGTGACATGCATGTGGACCTGACCAAGATTTAAGTCATTCGAGATTGGCTAGTCTTGACCACTATAATGGAGCTTCACCACTTTTTCGGCCTTACAATTTTTTATCGAAGGTTTTTTTTGGACTCTCCCATATCACTTGGCCTTTGAGTCAGATTACAAAGGGTGGGGTGAAAGGAACTTTTCGTTGGTCTGAGTCCCAACAAAAGGCATTCGTTGAGTAGAAGCATAACCTCTACTTTGTACCAATACTCACACTTCTGGACTTGCCTCAACCATTTAAATTCAAGACAGATGCCTCAGAATATGCTATTGGTGCATAGACCTCACCCATGACAGGCATCCAATGGCCTATCATAGTGATACACTTTCTGATACTATTTTGAAGTACCCCACCTATGATAAAGAGATGTATTCCATCGTGTAGGCTTGTCGACAATGGAAGCACTACATTATGGGGAAGGAGACAACCATCCACACCAACCACTAACCTCTTCAATTTATAAAAACATAGGGAAAGTTACAAAATGATCACAATCTGACGTGGTCTACATATTTGCAACAATTCCACTTGAACATTAAATACAAAAAGGGTAGCACTAATCATGGTCTTGACTACCTCAGCCAACCCTTAGTTGTGGCACTAACTATTGTTCTCATCTCTTGTGGTAAAAAAACCTCTTGATGGCCGCAACTATAAAAATGTGATTGAAAGTTCACCTCAACATACAATATTCTAGTAGTTGAAAAGAAATTTCCTAATTTACAACTCCAGGTTGCATTTTTATGCTACTTGGGCCACCTTTGTGTTCCTTCAAGTGAGCGTGCGAAGATGAATTGGGAGGCACACTATAGTAGGATCATGGGACACTTTGGTGTGTAAAAAATTATGGTTTTACTACAAAAGTAACTTTATTGGCCCAAAATCTAACTGGATGTTGGGAAATATATTAGGTCATGCATTTCCTACACCATTGCCAAGCCAACCATTTAGAAGCAAGGCCAGTACACTCCTATACCTACTCACAGCTGTAGAGCCTCTATTCTACACCTACTTATCTACCATTTTCCTCAGTCTTTCCTTATCTTTCTTTCACTTTTGCCTCATTTTCACCATAAAACCACCCAGATCATTACATTAGGTGTTATTAAGCATGATCAAGCAAGTTTTGCTAATGGATGACTATTTGTTTAGATTTTGACTTACTTACAGGAATCCCGCAGCTATCTGATGATCCTGCAGCTATCTGAAGATCCTGCAGCCTTTTTGTTAAACGCAATGTTCCACGTGTCGGTTTGCCAGATGAGCCACATGGGCACTTAGGTATCAACGTGCTCGAGGTTCCTGTCCCATTTTTCCATCCATCCATGTCATCTTTATCCACAGTCAAAGCTGGTCAAGTTACGGTCAACTCAAGGCTGTTTAACGGTGATTGTGAGCTGCTTGGTCACGTCATCTTAAACGGTGATTTGTCCACGATCTACAGGTGGCAGGAGACATGATCCAACATGGGATTTATTACCCATGACGATTGAACCACTAAACTCATCCACGCAGCCGTATGAAGTGTCAAGGGACCACAAATGTGCATGATAGTTTGTTGTTTTTCAGTTAATCAGTTGTACGAGTAGACTATCTTAGAAATCTCTATAAATAGCTGCGTCTATGTACGCTCATCAGAAACTTTTTTTTCAGTTGTAATTTATGAACCTGTGTTAAATTTAAGAGCGTTGTGAACTCTGTGTTTTTAGTGCTATCCTAGCACTCTGTTTTGTACACTTTCTGCAAATGGAGGAATAGACATAGCACTGTTTTGAAGTTTCCAGATCTTTAATTTTTCTTGTGGCTGAATGGACGGAGGGCCCCTGCTCATTTCTGCCACTGTAAAGTATTTTATGTACAGCATCTCTTTATTTGCTTATTCATTTCCTTAAGCATGTATAGTTTCATTTACTTGTTTTCCTTTCTTTCAAACTGATCGGTGTTATTTCTTTACAGGTTGCTTTTAGCCCGGGATTTATTTTCATGTGTGTATTTGCTTTAATGTCTAATGGTAGTTGCAGTTGGCTTGTTCATAATGCTGCCCTCTTTACTCTATTTTTCTAGACTAGTTTTAGTGTAGTTTTACAAGTTGGATGCTAACTAATTTATGCTCTCTTTA
>APFE030274036.1:82083-92884 GCA_000404065.3 Pinus taeda | reverse complement strand
TTTTAGTGCTATCCTAGCACTCTGTTTTGTACACTTTCTGCAAATGGAGGAATAGACATAGCACTGTTTTGAAGTTTCCAGATCTTTAAGTTTTCTTGTGGCTGAATGGACAGAGGGCCCCTGCTCATTTTTGCCACTGTAAAGTATTTTATGTACAGCATCTCTTTATTTGCTTATTCATTTCCTTAAGCATGTATAGTTTCATTTACTTGTTTTCCTTTCTTTCAAACTGATCGGTGTTATTTCTTTACAGGTTGCTTTTAGCCTGGGATTTATTTTCATGTGTGTATTTGCTTTAATGTCTAATGGTAGTTGCAGTTGGCTTGTTCATAATGTTGCCCTCTTTACTCTATTTTTCTAGACTAGTTTTAGTGTAGTTTTACAAGTTGGATGCTAACTAATTTATGCTCTCTTTATCATGAATGGCTTATTTTTCAAGAGAACAGAACATTGATTAATTGCAGCTTGTATTTGAGTAGACTTGGCTTGTGATACTAACACTTTTTTTCCACTTGTTACACATAATCACATATGTAGGAAGCAGTATGTTGGAAAAGGCTTAGTAGTGTTACAATTTGTCAAATAGAGTAGATTAGAGTTTTTATCAATTCTTGGATTTGTCTTCAGCTACCTTCTAATCGTGTTTTATGCAATACTATGTGGTAGAAGCAGGGAGTTAGAAGGAGATCATCACTAACAACAATCCTTGAAGTGATTTTCTTATTTCTTTTATTTGCAGCAATATGGATAGAGACTAATGCCATTGGATTGTGGTCATTTACTTTCAAGTCATTTTGATTTATTCATTCTTTTCAAGTTTTTTTCTCTTACAAATTCAGCAAGCAATTAGAAATCACCATCACACACACTTTCACTCATATAGAGATCACCTTTCACACACTTGCACTCATTTGTCTATAATCATCATTCCATTTTAGGAAGATAAGTTAATCATAAACAACACCCCTAAACAACAAAAGCTCTAAGAAAGTTACTTAAGTACATATAGTACACCCTCACTTCATCAATTTACGAGCCCCGGGTTGACAATTAATACTAGCAATTTAGATAACACTAAATTGACTAAACAACAGCCAACCATGGGAATCCATATCCATGAACTATATGTCTAGCCTCCATTATACCAAGCCATGGTAATGACTATGCATTTGCGGTCATCGACATATTTTCTGATACAACTATATTGGAGGCCTGCAAGAAGAGAATCATAGTAGAGGACACTACCAAAATCTTCTTTGAACGAGTATGGCTACATATTTGGATCTCGCAGACCATTATATCAAATCAGAATAACAGGTTCTTTATCATATTCTGGTCAAGACTCTTGACACTATTGGCCACCAAGCTCATAAAATCAACTACCTTCCATGCCCAGATTGATTGTGAGATGAAGGTCGTCAATAGGATGATAGTGCACATCCTTTGCATGTACAACTCCAAGCATCCTCAAACCTGGGATGAGAGTGTTCTATATGTGCAACATAACTATAATATAACTTTCTATGGCTTGAATGGTCGCATTCCCTTTCAAGTGGGTGTAGGATTTCAACCATTTTGTCTAATTGATGTTGTCATGCCTCATGTGACTACGTAGACAAAATCCACACATGCAGTGTCTGATGCCGATAAAGGTATCAAAATGATTGAAGGCATCAAAAACATCTACCAACAGGTTCATAACATCCTGTAGAAGACGAATGCCAAGTACGAGAAGTGATATGATCAACATCAAGTGCCACAAAAGTTTCAAGTGGGTGACAAAGTCTGGTTGCATTTGCAGAAAGAACTCCTTATTGGCGACCATTGGAAGCTCAGACCACTCTCGTATGGTCCTTACACCATTACCAAGGTTGTGGGAGACAATTATTTTGTGCTCCTCAATCCCCCAGTCCTTGGACTGCATCCAATGTTCATTGTGCACCTCCTTCGACCATACTTCCCACCATTGCTTGACACATCAGACATAGCAGAAACTCTCATAGGAACATAGTTAAACCTTGACTACATGGAAAAGGCCACAACTGATCACATTAGGGACAAACATGTCAGGAATAGTCACTAGCAAAGGATCCAACTATATCGAGTTATCAAAGTTGGCCAACTGCTCACCAAGGCAAGCGGTTGACCAGGGACCAGGTTCAACAAACATTTCCTCACCTCATGGAGGCTCTACATGCAATGGGGAGCATTACTTCCTAAGGGGGGAGGAATGCTCGATGTGTACATTGGTTTCCACCCACCTATTACACCTATACATCCATTTAGTTTCATTTGTTTCCTTGTTTATTTAAGCATTTACTATTTTTTGTATTTTTTCAGGTTTTCAACTTCCAGAGCACTTTTGACCCCCCTAAACAAGGTTTTTCTAGGTCTGTTGCAAGCCCATAAAAAAGGTAGGGACCTCTGGAAAATCTTCTGGTACTTAGAGAGACCTTTCTAACAAGGTATCGTATGATCCAAACAGATATAATATGACCAAGCTATGACCTCAGGAAGGAAGTTGGCTTCCCAACTAACCCCAACACAGATAAGAAATTCATGGTGTTTCATCTCCTAGGGTTAGGGTTTGGGTGGTTATGTTTTTCAATAATCAAGAGGCCCTTGAGCCTCATTGTAACACAGTTTGGAGGCAAGTATCTACCACATCTCTTCTCAGACATAAGCTACCATTACCCAAGCTAGTCTTATTCCCATTCTATTTGTAAGAATATTTCAATATTTGATATTAATGAAACGAACTATTATTTCTATTGCATATATGTATTTATGGTTATATATGTAATTTGTTGCATTCATATTTAAATTAAGACTAGGTAGAGGTGGATGGTAGGGATAACATGGAGTTGGGTATGTGGGATATTGAGGAAAACATTGAGGATATTGTGGATTTCTCCCATAAATTCCTTGCCAACCTTGTTGCAAATATTGGCTTTGGAATTGAGATGGCCAATGTTTCTAAGGAATGAGTGTGTTGCATTTACTTTGAGATGGATTTTCATAAGCTTGAAATTATGAATTAGATTCTTCCATCATATCAGGTTGAGTAGGCTATAATGGTCTTCTTGGAGCTACACAACATAGTTGCTTTGGTGATTCTCTTTCTCCATTGTGCTCTTGGAAAAGTTCCTTCATCCTTGGTAATAATGGGAAATATTTAATAACATGTGATTCTACATGGACAACATAAATATAAACATTTTTTTTTTCATCCTGTATCCTTAATATTTCTACTTATTTGCTTAGATTGCTAGGAATTTCAGTTTTAAGGTTATGAAACAAATTTCCAAGTTAAACTTGACATACCAATCTTGATTTTGATTTATTTACTCTTGTGCTTCCTCTTGATATGTGTTTTCAAGTTTCACAAATTTACTCAAATGATAATTGGTATACATCACCCCTACTCATGAGATCAAGGATGTTAATACACTCATCTCTAATTGTTCTAATTAAGATAGATTTAGTGTATCAAATCCTAAATGATGTAATTTCTCTCTTTTAATTTTATACATAAATATCTCTATTACATCCTTAAGGCTATCATACTATTTTTGATTCATTATAAATATTTCGTGTTTGAGATCATGATCCTTATATTTTTCTAGAAATTTCTTTATCATATCATTCAATGATCTTATTGAATTAGTCCCTAAACTCATAAACCATTTAAGAGCTCCATCCTTCAATGTTGTGAGAAAGGATCTCAATTTTTAATTGTTTAATAAGTAACCATAAGATCTACAAAGGATTTAAAATTCAAAGAGAAATGTTTCTAGATCCTTTGATCTCATAAAATGGAAGTTGGGAAAGAAGGATGGAGGGATGTTCCTCGTATGCACACTAGTATTAGTATCTTGAATGGGAAATCCAAGAGGATATTCTTCATTGTCATCATCTCCATCCTTTTCTTCTACCTTCTCTTCCATCTCGCTTTCTTCAACCTGTAAAATTGGATTGTGATGTGGTTCTTACTGCACCACGTTATCAAATGGGGGGTTGTGGTATTGAAGAAATTCTTTTGTTTTGATATTTTTTTTGAATGAATATGCTAATGGAATGCAATTTTCTATTTTTAAAATGAAATATGCCTAATGAAATCTTTTGTGTTTGCAGAAACATATCAATTATGGATTAGTACTTTGGCACCTCCTCGACAATGACGTCAAAAAGTGATGAGCTTCAGTATCGCAACAAGAATGTTGCAACTCATGGGGCCACCAACTTAAATTATCAACCTGAGGTTCGTACAAACTTAAGAGGTGTCGTCATTATATGTGCAACATGGAATGTGTCCTTATTTTATTTATTTAATGCAATGAAGTGAATATCATGGAATCGAGCCAAAACTAATTGCATAAAATGGAAATGCATATCTATTTGCAAGAATGGGAATGTTAATCTACTTTTCATAATTGTAAAGTTTAACCTACTTGAATGAATGTAAATGTTATTCTATTTGCAAAGTGTAACTATTGCAGCAAAAGGAACCCTAGTCTATGCAATAGAATAAACAATGTTGGAAATGGAAACCTTATCTTAAGATGTCTGAAACAAAACCTAATCATGAAATCATTCTTCAATCACTTCATTCAAAATAGATTTTTTAGATAGAGTTCATAAGGTACTTCATGAATTAACCATGAAAATCATCATTTTTCTCTTCAAGTCATGAATTTGTCCACTAGACATAACTGCAGAGCTGAATTGAATTGAACTGGAGAAAAGCAAAGGATTAAGATGCTTTTGGTATTAATAAATCATTTTTTTTAACCTAGAGGTCATTATTCAAGCATAAGGGACAAAAACAAAAATCTTTTGGAGCAGATTTGCTCAAGTTTACACATGCAATAGGAGTGCTAGTTGACCTACCAAATGGCTAACTTAATCAAGTGAAAATATAATGAGATAATTTTTTTTATTAAATTGAATATTTTTATAACCCAATAAAATTGTAATCAACTAAAATTAATCTCATTAACATGTTCTAAATTATAGCATAAAATTACTACTATTTTTCTACAAGGGACTTCCAAAAATTCTAGATTTCTGAACTAGTAAACGAATCCAAGTAGCTCGTGAATATGATTTTGAAATTTTTTGTTAAGGATGAATCATGCATGTGACTCTATAAATAATCTTAAAAATAACTGACTTCAATCATTTGACCAATATAACCTACAACAAAAGAAGCATGAATAGTAAATGTAGAAATAAGAGATGCAAGTGAAAAAAAACATTCAAATGAAATAAAGATATTGGACAAGAGGACTTTGAGGCTTTCTGTATAGCCAATCGTAGGAAAAAGAAAATTCCTATGAAGTAAACTAAGCTTTAGAAACTAAAATTGGTACAAAACTTCATTATTTGAATCAATCCAAGTACATCCCTACTAGAAATGAAAGTGGAGCTACAAAATAACAAGTTTTCTGCACAAGAAGTCTAAGAAATACATGCCAGTAGAGGTAAATTAGAATTGGTACTTATACAAATTGATGAAGAATAATTCTCCTTGAAATGAGGCACCATTTTCCTCCAAAATTCCTCAAAAATTGGATTTGGTTCCCAACACTAGGAACCTTCATTAAATGACAAGCAACACATCACTAGATTTTCTCAACCAGTGGAGCTCCAGAATTTATCAATAATATCATTAGATTTAGTTCATTTATTATCCAATATTGGTACATCCTGTAGGAGGGACAAATTCCCTATATTATCTCATTCATAGTTTACTCCATATTCTTTCAGTTTTCTACAAAGATAAACAATATTAGGCACATAATAAGCAATTATCTTTAAACCTTCCTAAACGCATATTTATGCTAAAAAAATTTATTAAATGTAGAATGAGAGATTCAATATAGAATTTATGTAATTATTAAAGGTTATATGGGCCTTAATTTGCCTCTAATTTGGAGGAACATTAACCCCCATATAAGTATTTAAATTTAGGAACATTCGTCTACCAATAACCGAACTAAGATATTAATCTCCAAACCAATATTTTTCCAATTGCCATGTTTATTAGCAATGGATCTCTAATACCTAAACCACCATGTATTTTGAGAGAATGGACAATGAGCTATTTGACCAAGTGAAATTTTTTTATGTTATATTTTCCTCATGATATCAAATTGTAGGTATCTTTAGACATTAGCTTTTGAATTGGTAATGGAACTAAAATAGATGAGAATTGAAATAAGGGAAGTGTTGACAAAAGAACTTGAATATGAATAACACGTCTAGATAGATTAAACCAATAATCCCCCCACTGGTAAATTTTGGAATCCAATTTATAAATAACTAAATCCAAATATTTAGAAGAGTGCAAATTTAGGCATATAGGAATACCCAAATACTTGAACTCCAACTAAGTGTCTACAATTGAAAATCCCAAAATATGTTTTATTTGGGCAAAGAGGGATTTGTTGACAAACGGCGAGTACATTTGAATCTTAGCTTCATTAACCTATCTCCTAAAGTCTTGAATAAATTTATCCAAACCTAAAAGAAATATAGAATCCACAATAATTTAGGCACCTCCCAATAGTAGTTTTCCAATAACAAAATCAACATGAATTATATTTGTAATACCTTGACCAAAGTGGATACATGGAAGCCTTACTCTTTGCAATCGAGGCATATTTTTTTTTGCAATGAATCTACTATTATGATGAATAAAAAAGGGGAAATTAGGCAAAGTTGTCTCAAGCCCCTTAAAGCTTTAAAAAACCCCATGGGTCTCAAATTGATCAAAGGAGAGATCCATGGACATGAAATGTAAGGTACCCATTGCAACATGTATTCTTCAAACCCAAAGATTCTCATCACTTTAAGAATAAACTTATTTCAGTCTCTTTCAAAAGAAATATCCATGTCAAGTTCAATAATCATTCCTTTTTCATTTCAATCTTTACTTGAATGGATCACCTATTAGACAAGAAAGACGCTGGCGAGATTGTGTTTGCATTCATGTCAATAACCATATGAGTGCTTATGCATGATCTAGATTAATGGTTTAAGTTACCAATGTTCATTAGGGTGATTGACATGGTGTTGGTAGAATGATTGATCTAGCTGTTGCAGATATAAACAAATAAATTTGAGTTTTCCAAAAATTAGGGGGGAAACTCAGATTAGCCACTAACCTATGCATGCAGGGGACAAAGATAGATTAGCCACTAACAACTCATGTCCATAAACAAGATTGCTAGTAGGCATGCAAGATAGCTTTCTCTTTGATTTGGGCTCCACCCTTTACACATCTTAAGTGGTTTCAGGAAGTAAAGATGTTCTATAATGGCTTCCTCCCACATTTACCCAAATTCACAACCTCGTTAAGGTAAACATCAGAAAACTATCACTATGACATGAACAACCTCCAAATTTCAGTTATGGAAGTGGGGTTGACAAATTGAAAACTTACAAACATCCCTTAGGAGTAGTAGATCACCTAATAGTCAGGCCACAACCTGTGATGACCAGATTCTCAGCTGGAATTACTTTTCACAATATTAACCACAAACTCAAACCACAACAGAACATGCATGTGGTTATGAGGCTATAACCACACTCATAAGCCTACTTCGTTGCAATTATGACCTAAATTTCCTTGTTCAATGCCAGTGGTTTTCATATCTAAGCCACTTTTCCAGGATAGTCTCCATTCCACTAGCTAGAATTGCTTGTAACTTTCCATAATCATAATTAACATGACAACAATGCCAAACATTCAAAATTTGGTGAAGAACTTTCCCAAGAATTTCTATTACACATCAGAAATTTTTTCAAACATATGGTAAATGTGTGAGCTATAGGGAATGAATGCATATCTAATTGAAATTTATGTATTTCATCGAAGGATCGCAAAGAAGGCTCCAAGCCGTCTCTAGGTAGCTACAATAACACTTTTTAACCCATGATTTCATCAATCGTTCAATAACTTATCGAAATTATATCAAGACACTTAGACAAAATAAACCATATAGCTAGATTATAACTGGCAAATAAATAGAATGGAAACCATGAAAAATAAGCCATAAAATCACCAAGATAATCACCACAAATACTTATAAAACACAATATGAAAAAATCTCCTATTAACATATGAAAGTGCCAACCAAGTAGGGGACTTCTACATATGACCATACCATAGATTGGGTTGAACCAGATCTCTCTTTTAGCAAATCAACCTCATTCCACACTACATGTACGTATATGGGATCTCATGGGTTAAACTAAAACAAAGCCAAACTAGGGATTCCATAGGTCAAACCACCTCAACCCTTAACTAGAGCGATCTCACCTATATAGTTCAAAAAGTGCTAACATCAAGCAGATCAGTCTTTACCCAAGTTGTCTAGGGTTTTAGGAACTTGTAACTCAACCAACAACATTTTAAGCCCCCAGAGAATTTATTCCAACCACAGTTCTAGGAACTAGCAATTCAAACCACCAAGGGCTCCATAGTGTTTGTCACAACCTATAACTACATGAACAAATAACTCAACCTAGACTATTGCAGGGCTTCGAGAGTGTTTGTTCCGACCCACATTAGAGTAAATTTTAGCATAAAATTTCCCATCAAATTTTTATGCACATAATATGTAAACCAATCAAAATCCTTTAAATTTAAAAAGAGGTACATGTAAATATTGTGGAAGGAAAAAAATACCCTTTTTAATTCTATTTTTGGCTTATCTCCTTATATGTATACTCAAATTTCAATTGTAGATAGTTGTTGGATGTGGAATTGAATTATGCTTCCAACGAGTACCCATTATGCATACTTTTGAGAAGACCCACATTGAAAAAAATTGAAGGTACATTAAAAAAATGTGGTCACACACTTTCTTAATGTATCTTCATTTTTTTCAATGTGTATCTTCTCAAAAGTGTGCATAAAACATAATTTATTTTTTCATCCAACAATTGTCTACAATTGAAATTTGAGTAAACCTATAAGGAGATAACCCAAAAATACATTAGAAAAAGTAGTTTTCTTATTTTCCCTACAAAATTCATAACTCTTATTTTATTGTTTTCTTATTATCTTATTATTTTTCTGTAGGAGGCCATTATTAGGCTGAAATTTCCTCTAATTAACTAATAGGGAACCTAAGCACAAATTATGAAATCAGGTGGAAACGCACAACACCATGGTTATCCAGGAAATGACATGGTAAGGTTGAAACCACTTTAAATGCAAGAAAATATCTATGCCAATGATAGCACACAACCAAATAATTACATGCATATACCATGCATCTAAAAAATTAGCAAGGAAATCACACATGTTGCTTCCTACCAAGTATGATTGTTGTAGTTGTTATTCTAACTTTTCCATTTCACTCCATTTCTTTTATTTACTTTCCTTCTCCAATCCAAGTGAATACTAGAGTTCTCCAATCACGTTCCAAAAATTCTATAAGTGTGCAAGAGTATGAGAGAATGGGAGAGTGAAAGGAGAGAACCAAAATTGAACTAACAAAGTTGTAAACTATTTCTTTGAAGCCTTTTTATCATTAAGGCCTCTATTTTCTTCATTTTCTTTAATTTTCCCTTTAATTTCCCTGAAATGTAAAACTATGTCTCTTAAGCTTCCTTTTCTCTTATTTTCCTTTATTTTCATAATTAAATGCCAATTATTTCCACTTTTCCTTTGCCAATGCCTTTGGCAATTTCCATGGCCATAAACCAATCATGAGTGATGCCCACTAATTTTTTTCCAAACGTTTAACTTGGAATACATGTCCCATGACCTTGCTCTTATTTTATTTACATGGAAAATTGACTACGACATACTACATTTTGATAAACAATTCACGAAGCACTTCATGTAAAAGTTTGGTTTGGAGCAAATCTTTTCATCTCATCCACTCACCAATATGATCTGAAATGTGTGTGGGATCATCTTGATAGTGAGGATATCCATACTAGCCTCATCTGTAATAGGGAATTGATAGTGGTTAACCAATCTTAATGCCAAATCTAGGAAAGTATCATAAGAATCAAATTCAAGATGAATATACCACTTGGTGGCACTGCTAGTGAGAGAACTAAAAAAGATGTAGTCTTATACTATCAACTATAAAGGAGTTAGTTGAACACTAATAAATGATAAGTGGTGATATGAGTTATAGGTTCTTCTATATTTATACCATTGAATTTTGGAATATTTGTTGGAATCTTATGTGGAATAGTCATCCATGCTGGATTATGCCCTATGGTGTTCTTCATTAACTTAGAAAGACTAAGAAAAGCTAAATTTGTCAAGAAAGGATATGAGAAAACATCTTGCTAGGGTTAGAGGACTCTTGTAACCCAAGCATAGGCTGTGCTCCATCCACAATGTTGTTTCTAGTATTATCGATATTCATGGGAGTATCTCAGCTAGATTTGTTAGCTCTAACATCCATTATGTAAAATTGTGATTGTTAATGCCCCAGGGGTAAGAAACCCTAGTGGAAAAATGGTTTCCAAGAGGTTCTTGATATTCTTGACCATAGAGGGATCCAAAGGGGTTATTGATAGGATTAGGATGTAGGTTTTAACCCTGTACAAAAATACCTGCATACAAATTCTAAATCACAGGAAATAAAAATGCAAGAGCATAACACATAAAACACATATACACAGAGATTTCCCACTGGATCCCAAGACCGGGACTACCAGCTTGATTTTTCATTATGTTACTTTCAATGTTACAATACATATTTATGCATGCCAAAGCATCCAATACCATGGACCGAAAACCATCGCGTCCAAAACCATGGACCGA
>APFE030274036.1:63696-81935 GCA_000404065.3 Pinus taeda | reverse complement strand
CCGGACCCCATAGAGGGGGGCTACCCGCCCCCCTCAAACCCCCCGGACAGGGGGGGGTTGCCACCCCCTCGCTGCGCAATTGCCGCAACGAAGGGGGGGTTCCACCCGCCCTCTAACCCCCTGGTTCACTACATAGGTTAGTCTTGGAAAGAATATAACACAACCCAGCATAGGACCCCATGGAATATTCACGTAAAAAGTGTTTGCACCCCTAAAGATGTTGGAAGGACCAAATGTGTGACTCTAGAACATAGATCCTCCAAGAGATTAACTCCCAAAATGATTAGAAAACCCACTAAAAATGAAAAACACCTCTAGTGCTACTATAGGTTGACATGGCTACACTCAAATGATTCCAACCATATGGAAACCCAATATTTCATATTGTCATACTTCCTACTCGGATCCCTGAACCCATTGTGGGCCCCATGAAATCAAATGTAAAAGAGAAGTTAGGTCCTCCAAAATTAGACATGTGGATACTAGAAACATTGGAACTAGAACCTCCACTTAGTGTGAATGGATATCTGAAGGTGGCTGATGTGGAGGAAATCATATTAGATGTGCCAAATAAAAGAATTCCACTAAGATTCAACGAAAATGAGGAGAAAGAATCATTAAAGGATATCATGTGGAAAGGATCTAAGGTCAAAGGAATGGATGTGGATGTTACCTATGGGATGCCATCTATCACTATAAGTGTAGATACAATGGGCTCTAACCCAGAAATATTAATAGGGACAATGTAAAGATCTAGATAAGTCAATATCACCACCTATTGACATAGGTTCAGATATATGATGATGAAGGGGAAGATCATGGTCAACCAATCTATCAATGGAAGGTCCAAGCCTCTAAGTATCACCCAAAGTAAGTGAAGAAAAAAATTCACCTATGTTGTAATTAAGTCTACATCTATGAGGAGGTAGAAATTCCTTGTAGGGTTAAGGGGCAAAGTCTATGAGAACATCACAGACAAAAATCAATCACATTAGTACCAAAAGTTTACATAAAGGTAAAAAGTTTAAATTCATAAGCCAATTAGATACAAAAGAGAAAACATCAGACACTAGAGATATCTTAAGGTAGGAATCCAAGGAAGCTAGTGTAGGAAATGGAACCTATTATTGTCAAATCTCGGTTAATCAATGCATAGGTTAGTGGTGGGAATGTTGGAATAAGGAATTGCTGAGATAGGGTGTGAATTAGTAATTATGAGATTATTTTCTTTTTCTAGTATGCTTACAACCCCTTTTTATTATCTTACTTGTTGGAGCATTCATTCATAATGGAAGTGATCAATAAGTTGAAACATACATGTTCATACAACAATCACATGAGGAACATATGCATTTGACACAGTGTTTTTCACATGGAAACATGGAGGGAAAAAACCGCCAAACTTATTGTTTTTTTATGATATAAATTAAGCACATACTTAGTTACATTTTCTTTTTTATGAACACTCATTCATGGCACCAATCCCTATGGTTAGAAAGCACCAACTTTCCAAGAGGTACCAACCTACTCTGGCCATTGTTCTAGTATTTCATATAATTTTCAAACTGGAAATAGACGCATATATATTACAAGTAAAATACCAAAATGTTTTGTTGCAAACTCAACTTTTTCGTCCTGTCCTTTGATGTATTAATGACTACCTTTAGTATTATGTACTTGTTCTTTATTTGCTTCTCACAATAACCTATCCTTAGCACTCTGCTTTCTCTCGCATGGGATCTCTACTGCAACACACTACGTTGAATTCACACTATTCTTTTCACAGTCATCACTCACATTGTTGCCTGATCTTCAGTTCATCCTTCAATGTTCTTCTCACAACACTCTCATTTCTCATGCTCCACAATCACTCAATGTATACTTGGCTCTGATACCTCTCTATCTCTTTAAACATGACACTCATCTATTCAACAATATGTCCAACTCACCCACAATTTCACAATGACAATTGATAGTTTTGATTCGAAGAAGCACATTTTGTAAATCTTTCTCTACTACATGTACCCATACTACCCAAATGTACTTTGGCGTGACTCCCCCTACCACTATTGCATATTTTTCTTGAATCCTATCACAACATTAAATTCAGAGATGTACCTTGGAGCTCTTCATTGTCTAACTACGTAAATACCCATTCTAAGAATTTAATTCTCAGGTAGCTTTCACACTCCTCTAAGAGACCCATTCTTCTTTATTTCTCCATTAAGGTTGATAGTCCTTATGGATGGATACTTTGATCCTCATTTAAATCTCCCAGACATGTGTGTGAAGCAATGAATTTCCTCCTTCACTCCCACACATTCATCTCTATTAAATTTTGTCCTTGTTTCCTTATTTTAGAGTCTTTTGCAAGTGTATCCCATTTCAACAATCAACTTCATTTGCATTCAGTTCTTCATCATTTTACTCATTCACCTATTAGATTCATTGTAATTCCTCATTGGAGCATGCCATATCATAACTTACACTGGCAGAATGCTACGATATTGTACTCTTCGCTATCCTTGGCCCATTTTTCCTTTATCTCCTTTAGCAACTGCTTTCTATAACATCAGACATCTAACCAATGGATTAGTGCTATATCAGAACCCCTTTTGTATTGTAACTCATACAATTAAAATATTACGATATTTCACTATCTGATATCCTTGGCTACCTTAGCACTTAGCTCCCCATGTGTTTTCCTTCCCATAGGGCCGAGGTTTGTGACCAGGGTATTAGCCCTAGGTGCTAAGGCCTGTTGTTCCTTCCGAGGGTTTATCTTTCTTTGTTAAGTCTTCTCCACCCTTGGTTCCTTGCCCTTATCATAAACAAGATACAAGCTACCATCAAAGCCCCTTTCATCAAAACTTCTTTAACCATTACTTTCACAAGAGTTACAATGTTCTAGTCCTTCGATACTCTATCCTCCAATTTGCTAATGTTAGAAACCATTTCACTTTCTGGGAACAATCTGACATGTAGCCACATGTCCATCTAGAGGAGAGAGAGAGGATGCCAAATCACCCTTAACTTTGAAACAATTCTTTTGATAACTTTCTCTACATTCCTCGGTGCCTTTAGAAACATTGGACTTGCTGCATATCATGACTTTTTAAAATACATCTGTTAAGAAGCCTTGAGATTATGATGTCCTAGACTTCTAATGTTCTGATGACCAATATGTTGCCTACTCCAATATTTCAGTCTCTAATACTCTAGTTTCTGGGGTTCTCATATGGGGTCGCAATGGGATCCGATCTGAGATATTCTAGTCTCTAGAGATCCAATTTTAGGTCCTTATGGGCTCTGATCTCTGATATTTCATCCTTCTTACAACTTCAACTCGTTGGACTTGGAAAACCATATATTTGAACCAGGAATCCATTTTTAGACTTCTACATACCATTCTAATGATATTCTAGAGTTCTTTCTAATGGAGAGTTTTCAATTTAGGCTTTGAGACCATTTTCTACCCGTGAGATGGATGAAAAATATCTGCTACTCTTTCCTCCTTGACAATTCTTCTTGTGCATGGAATGTTGAACTCCCAACCACCATAGTCATCATTTTATGGTTTCTCTAGTAATCTTGCTACCATGATGATTCTCTACATAAATCTTGTAGCTACCATAGGGATTCCATCTATACCATCACAATAGTCATCATTTTATGGCCTTCCGAGTAAGCCTTCTACTTTGATGATTCTCTACAGAGTACTGCAACAACCATGGGAGTCCTCCTAAGCAATTATTTTCTACATTTGTTGTGACAAGCAACCATGGAAATATGGTTGATATCAATGCCAACAGTAACATAGCCACCACCAATTTTCCAACAATCTCCCCATTTAACATTAATGGAAATGCCATAAGCTCCCCCTCATGATATGCATGATCTTCTCTGATACCCTAGTAATCTTCTCCCCCTTTGACATAAATGCAAGAAATATTTCTCGAATGTTTCCCTTGAACCATTGCATCCTATTCTTTCATAGATCCCACATGCTGAGTAGCTGCCACCACCTACCAAAATGCATTCATTTGGAGGGAGGAGTTATAATTTCTATCTGTTGAATGAGATATTCAAATGGTTCTCTTGTTAGTGGCTATGTAAAGATATCTCCAAGTTTCTCATTAGTGCCTGGTATTAAATTCTAAGAATATTAGATGCAACCCATTCCCTCAAGAAATGGAACTTGATAGGAATATGATTATTCTTTGAATGCATGAGTATATTTTTGGAGATATTGATGGCACTTGTGTTGTCACAAATTATTCGAATAGGATCAATTAGTTGTACTTGAATATATTTAAAATTCTTCTTTATCCATAGAATCTGCATACAACGGGTAGCAGCAACAATATACTCTACTTCAGCAATCGATAAAGAAATGGAGGCTTGTTTCTTGCTAAACCACGACACCAAGCATTTTCCTAGGAAAAAGGCTACACCAGATGTACTTTTCCAGTCATCAAGACTACAATCCCAATCAAAATTAGTGTACGAATTCAACTTGACTTTTTTCACTTTACATACCACAGTCTATATTTTGTTGTTCCTTGAAGATATTTGAAAATTATTTTGACAGAAATAACATGGCTTTCACGCAGGAAATCATGAAATCTGGCCACAACACCCACTGCTTCCATGAAGCTGTAAGATAGAAAAAGCTTCCTATCATTGATCTGTATGTAATTTGATTTACCAACATTGTCCCATCTTCTTTCCATGACTTTCAGCTTGTACTCATAGGTGTGCTTACTGGCTTGCAATCTTCCAACCCAAATTTCTTCACAGTTTCATTGACATATTTATATTAGGATATAAACACTCATTATGGCGACTAATAAATTTACAAACCCAGGAAGAAGGACAACTCTCAAATCATTGAATTTTCGAACTTTGTCTACATGCATTTTACAAATTGATGCCCCAATTATTCCACGTCCCTCCCAAATATCATATCATCCACATACAGAACTACTATTAGTCGATGCTCACCTTCAGTACATATAAGTTATTTTTAATCATTCCTTTCATAAAGTCTTGTTGCGGAAGGTATTTATCTAGCCTTTCGTACCAAGCTCTAGGAGCCTATTTCATTCCATACAGAGGCTTCTTTAATTCATATACAAAACCTTCATTTGTGGTAAGTATAAATTCTTCTCACTACTCAATGTAAACTTCTTATTCTAAATATCCATTAAGAAATGAATACTTCACATCCATCAAATATACCTTGATATTTTTATGGGTGGCAAGAACATGAAAGATCATGATAGCTTCTGGTCATGCTACTGGTGCAAAGGTTTATTCGAAATCTACCCCTTCTATTCTTGCATACCCTTTGTAGATTGATCGAGCATTGTTCCTAATTACTTGGCCCTACTCATTTAGTTTTTTTTTGAAAACGAATTTGGTTCCAATAACATTTTTCTCTATAGGCCTTGGAACAAGCTCCCAAGTATCATTCTTTCCAATCTGGTCAAGTTCTTCATTCATATATTTCACGTAGAACTTGTCTTCACTTGCTTGGGTGAGATTCTTGGGTTCTATCTACAATAACGAAGCTATATTTGAATAGCTTGTATTTCCAACAAGTTTTATCTTGGTTTGGACACCAACTCTTTGATCTCCAAGTATCTGACTGTCAGGATGTTCTTTCTGTACTTACTTGGAAGGTTTCTTTGACCTTGGAGTTATGCTTGCTTCCTCACCTTCATTATCTGAATATGTATCCTCCAAATCCGTGGACCTCATATCTGCACTTTACTCATCATATGAGTTCATATTTATTCTAGAGGACTCAGGTTGTGCACCTATTTCATATACTATCACGTCAATACAATCTTCAATCTTATCTTTCCTCTTGTTGTAACACTTATATCCTTTACGTCGAGAAGATTACCCAAGAAATATTCCTTCGTCAGCACAAGAGTCAAACTTTCCAAGATTCTTATTATTCCTTTTGATCAAGCACTTGATTCAAAACATATTTACATTTTTAACTGATGTATATATTTCCTTCCACAACTCATAGGGATTTTTATTACTATTAGGCTTGAGTTAAGTTCTATTTAATAGATATAATATTGCTTGTGCTAATTCTCCCTAGAAGATGTGAGACACACCTACTTCATACAACATTTCTATGGCTATTTTGTGGATTATTTTTTTCTTCCTCTCCAGTAATCCATTCTACTATGGAGTTCTTGCCACTGATTACTGCCTCTTGATGTCATGCTCTTCATAGAATTCCTCGAACTTCCTTAAGGTGTACTCTCCTCCTTCGTCTGATATTAGGAATTTTATCTTCAAGTTGTTCTCATTTTCTACTTGAGCTTTAAATTTCTTGAAGTTCTTGAATGCTTCAAAATTTTCATTTAAGATCACAATCTAAGTGGCCCTGGTAAAGTCATTACTGAGCAGCATAAAATACCTTTCTCCTTTTGGTGTTTTTTCTCTAGTTGGGCCACAAATATCTATGTCAATGAACTCTAGAGGTCTGGATGAGGAGAAAAATTTAGACTTGAATTGAGTCCTAGTTTGCTTTCCAAAATGATATGACTTGCAGATTAAGTTATTGGGCCTTAACAGTCTTGGTAATCATCTCACGGCTCCCATATTGCTAACTTCTATAAAACTGTCAAAATTCATATGCCCAAGCCTCTTGTTCCACAACCTTGCTTCACTCATTTTGATTAAATAACAATTAACACTGGAATCATTAAACACATATACATTATCATGGGTTTTTATTTCTTTTCCCACCAGTTTTCCATTCTTCATGTTTTGGATCTCACATTCTTTAGATCGAAAGGTCACATCGTAACCATTATAACACATTTGTCTAACACTAAGGATATTGTGCTTGAGACCTTCTACATGCATCACATTTTTTTCATCTATTTTTTTATGAAAGAATGACTACATTTTTACCCTTGATTCTTGTTGGAGCATTGTTTCCAAAGGTGACATTATTTCCTCTGTCCTTTTCTTTTAGCGACATAAATTTTATTTTTCCCCTAGTCATATGTTTGTAACAACCACTATCCACATACAATTTTTTTTTCTTTATTATGAGTCGATAAATAAAGTCCACACTGCATGCTTCTTTTATTCTTTCATTTCTAGCTCTCTTTATCCTATTAGATAGCTAACTGTCTAACATTTTGAAACTTAGACTAGTATTAAAATCTACTTCTGCACTCACTTGTTTTGTGCCCAAAATTATTACATTTGAAGCATTTTACTTCACTTAACAAGGGAGAGAAGACGTTTTGATCTCTGGAAGAAGTGTTGTGAGGTCTCTAACTCTAATACGTTTTATGTATAAGATTTTCGTTCCACTCAAATTTGATCCTTCTAAAATCAACAACATTATGTCCAAATATATGACATTTATAACAGTGACCATAAAATAAATAGGCATGCCTATTATTGGAAGTCTTATGAGATTGTGTATGAAGGTACCTTGTCTCTTTGTTTGATTGATTCATCTTCCATTGATGGTCTCCTCTTTTCCCTACCACTCTATTATCTTCATTTATTCTTCTTCGAAGATTCTTCCCATAGTTATGTGGTTCTTCGAATCCAGTGAACCTGAAGTTGGTATTTTCCATAGAGGATTCCTTTGTCTATGAGTTTCCTAAACCAATTTTGATTACTGAGGGCCTTTGGCTATTTATAATATTATATAGTTTCCTTGTGCCTTCTATAATTGTTCATTTAAACCCTTCTCGGTATTTATTCCCTCAAGGTCAGTTCTTAGAGAAACAACCTCTCCTTTAAGAATTTGATAGTTCTCTTCCCATTAATGGATCAAATATTGAACAACCTCTTCCTTTCATTCAGCCTCTTCCAAATTAACTTTAAAAGATAGAATATCATCTTTGCATGCCTTTAAGATCATTTCCTTTTTTAACTTGAGAAGCTCCTATTTTAAATGCTTTTACTCCTCTTCTAGTCTCTCATAGGTTACCTGTTTTTCTTCTAGAAGGAGGACTAATTCTATATTTTCTTATGAAAACTTTTTCAATTTTTTCTTTCTGATAAGAAAATTTCACATTATCAAAGTTATACATGCCTTATTCAACACGTTGTAGTTATTTCTTCAATGGGTTATTCTTCTTCCTCGCTTTATTTAACTCATTGATGAAACTGATGGGTTCCCCTTCAAGATCCATTAATCCTTCTTCTTCTTCCTCTTCGGAATCCATAATAATTTGTTTCTTGGAATTTGTTTCAAAATCATTCAATATATACTTATCCGAGTCATTGCTCAATGAGTTCTCACTGTCTGACACTTGTGTTGAGCTATCCTCTTTGGAGTAAAAGTACTTTTTCTTATAGAGATTTTTCTTTTGACGTTTCTGAGACTTGCTTACAAATTTATGATCATCTGCCTTTTCATCCTTTCCATTATAAATGTGGACAAAAAATGTCCAACTCTTCCATAATGAAAACATTTAAATGGCAACTTCCCTTTATATTTTTCTGAGCCAGACTTCAATTTTCTGGCTAATTGAGCCCATTCTTGATCAAATTCATAGTTGGAGAAGTGTTGTTGATCTTTATGCTCCTTGGACTTTTTTGATACTTTGGATGTTGCTTCCTTAGCTTCAAGTTTTTCCTTTCCTACTCTCATCTCATAGGCTATAAGAGTACCATGTAGATGGTCCATCTTGAGATCCTTTAAATTAGCCATTTCCTCAATACCTAAGAATTTTCCACTAAATCTCATGGGAAAAAATATTTTTTGAACAATCATATCTTCCTTGACCTCCTCACCAAGTCCTATAATAATATTCATTACTTCATCAACTTTGAGAAAGTATTATGCTATTCTTTTATCTTCACTCATTCTCAACCTCTCAAAAATCATTATGGAAGTTTGAAGTTTGTTTCTTTGACTTTATCATCTCCTTCATGACTCAATTTAAGATTTACCCATACTTCCTTAGCAAAATTACAAAGTATAACCTATACAAGCTCTCATTGACTAAGACCAAAGAGAATGGGATTCTTGGATTTAGCATTACTTATGTTTAATATTTTTCACCATCTACATCAGTGGGAGGAATATCACAAACATTGTAGTCTATTAGCATTGAAGGCCAAACATTTACTCCCAGGGACATAAGATATGCTTCCATTCTCACTTTCCAAAAGAAATATTTTTTCCCATCAAATATTGTTATTCTACTTGAGTAAGAATCTTGACTCTCTTTCCTAGACATAATTCCTTATAGATCTACCTTCCAGTGGTTAGACTGTTCTTGACGAAGCTATGCTTTGATACCATTTTTAGAATATTGAATTATTGACGGGGGTGAATCAATAATTATGAGATTCTTTTCTTTTTATCGTATGCTTACAATCCCTTTTTGTATTATGTTACTTGTGGGAGCATTCATTCATAAATGAAGTGATCAAAAAGTTCAAACATATTTTTTCATACAACAATCATGTGAGCAACACACACATTTCACACATTTTTTTAACATGGAAACCCAGAGGGAAAAAACGACAAATTTTGTTGTTTGGTTATGATGCAAATTAAGAACCTACTTAATTACATATGTTTGTTTCTAAGCAGCCACCCAATGGAGGTACCGATCCCCTTTGGTTAGCAAGAATCAACTTGCCAAGAGACAACAACCTCTTCTAAATGCATGCACCAACCTGCTCTTTTCACTGTTATTGTATTTCATACAATTTTCAAACTGTAAATGGAGGCATATACATTACAAGTAAAATACCATAATGGTTGGTCGCAAACTCTACTTCTACTCTTTGTCCTTTCTTGTTCCACTGACTCCCTTTGGTTTTATGGATTTTTTCTTTACTCGTTGGTCAAAGAAATCTCTCCTCAAGGTTGTTCCTTCTCTTGCATGAGCTCTCTACTATAACACACTTTGTTAAGCTCACATTTTCCTTTTCACAACGATCACTCACTCTACTACTTGCTCTCTAGTTCATCCCTCGTTGTACTTGTCACATCACTGTCACTTCTCTTGCTCCACAATCATTGAGTGTACACTCAATAGATATCTCTATCTCTTTACACATGACACTCCTAATATATTCAACAGTATGTCCTTGCATAATGAAAATCGATATTTTTGATTCACAAAAGCACACTGTGCAAACTATCTCTACTTCTTGTACCCATACTTTCCAAATGTATTTTGGCATTGCTCCCCCTGCCACTATTTTAACTTCTAGTTGAATCCTGTTAGAGTATTAAATTCAAAGATGAGCCTTGGAGCTCTTGACTCTTTGACTATGTAAATATCCAAGCTAAGAATTTAATTCTCAGTTGGCTGGGACACTGCTCTAAGAGTCGCATTATTATTTGTTTCTCCACTGAGGTTCATAGCCCTTAGGGATGGCTACTATGATCCTCATTTAAATCTCCCAAATGTGCATGCGAAGTAGTTGATTGCTTCCTTTATTCCCACATATTCATCTCTGATCATTTTTTTCCTAATTTCCTTGCTTTAGAGTGTTTTGCAAGTATAGCCCATTTCAAAAATCAACTCCATTGTGCATTAAGGCATTTAGTTATTGAGTGACTCATCTATTAAACTCACTATACTAGCTCATTAGAACATGGCATATCATAACTTGCATAGGTAGAATGTTATGATATTGCACTCTCTGCTATCCTTAGAACCATTTTCCTTTAGCTCCTTTACAAATTGGTTTCTCATAGGACCAAACCTGTGACCAATTGCTTGGTGCTATATCAGACCTCCCTTTGTATTTTAATTTAGACAATTGAAATGTTACGATATTTCATGCTCTAGCACTTAGCTCCTTATTTGTTTTCCTTCTCAAATGACCAATGGTTGTGACTAGGGGCTTAGTCCTAGGTGCTAAGGCCTATTGTTCCTTCCAGAGGTTTATTTTTCTTTGTTAAGTCTTCTCTGCCTTTAGTTCCTTGGACTCATCACAAAGCCAAAAACTACCATCGTAGCCCCTTTCATCAGAAATTCTTTAACCATTATTTTCACAAGAGTTACGATGTTATAATCCTATGATATTTCTTCTTGTGATCTACTTACTTCACTAGCCACTTCACTTTTTTGGGCCAATCTGGCATGTCACCACATGTTCATCTGGAAGAGAGAGAGAGGGGTCTAAATCCCTCTTGACTTTGCAATAACTCCTTTCATAACTTGCTCGACATTCCTTGGTTACTTCAACAAATTCAAACTTTTTTGATATTGTAACTTATAAAACTACCTCTATTAAGAAGTCTTGATATCCCAATGCCCCAAACATCTTATATTCCCATGACCGATATATTGCGTGCTCTGATATTTCGGTCTTCAGTACTCTAGTGTTGGGGGTTCCAATATTGGCTCCCGATGGGCTCCAATCTTTGATATGTCATACGCTCCAATATTTCCATCTCCAATATTCTCATCTTCAGGGATCCGATTTTAGGTCTCAATGGGCTGTAATCTCAGATATTTCATCCTTCTTAAGACTCCAAGTCCCTGGACTTTGGCAGACCATATATTTTGATCCAGGATTCCATTTTTAGGCTTCCGCATACCACTAGAAATCTTTTCCATATCAATTTCCAATGGATATGTTTCCATGTAGACTTTGAGCCCATTTTCTATCTTCGATAAAGTTGTAAACTCTCTTGCACTCCTTTCTCCTTGACTCTTTTCCTTGTGCATGGAATTTTGAACTCCCAACCACCATAGACATCATATTATGACTTCTCTAGTAAGCCTTTTACTATGATGATTCTGTACATAAACCCTATATATATGATGAGGATTCCATCTAGACCATCACAATAGTCACCATTTTATGAATTTTCCAATAAGACTGATATTGTGATGATTCTCTATAGAGTACTGCCACAACCATGGGAGTCCTCCTGAGCCATTACTAATTACATGTTCTCCAACAAGGATACACACCATTCTGATTGTCATCAATGCCAACAATAATACAAACACCACCAATTTTCCAATATAGGTGTTGTCACCTTCTGCAAAAATAATTTTGGTTGTACAAAGAGGGAAAAATAATAGAGATGTTTGGAGCTAGCCTCCAAATCCACAAAAAAACTCAAAACTAAATCAAACCCTATCAGCTAGAAATTTCTCTGAAGAATCTTTCCAATAGTATATAGAACTCCCCATATGGGCTCTAGAATCAAAATCTAGAGTATATTGAAGGTTACCCTTAAAAATTAGAAAACAAGGAGAATATGCCTAAGTGTAAAACCTTGGGTCACAACATATCGAAAATCCCACAAATCGTAAGTCTCGACATATCGGAGGTCCCATACATCGGAGGTCTAGAGAAATATTGGCATATTGGCGATCTTAATTAGAGTAGCATGACATATTGGCCCATCGCATGTCACATTTGATATATATTGGAGGTCTTGTATTAGCGAGCTCACATAGCGGTGAGGTTAGAGTAAATGTGTCATTAGTGATTGGCAATATTGGCAATCACATATCAGAGGTCCAAGGTACAGCAAAATCAGAAATCGACGATTGCAATAGTGTTAGGTATGTAACAAATCTACAATCGGCGACATCCTGTACATCGTGCAATCAGCAGTCGATGACTAGGTTGCATCACATACTGGTGATCGGAATTTCCAAAAGTGTAAATCCTAATGGGATTAACATGTGAGATATAAAATAACGTTGTTAGTTTTAAAATGATAGGAAAGGTTGAAAATGATTTACAAAGTATTTCAGCAAAAAGCCAAGGGTAGACAGGCCTTTTCTCTCTCATCTAGAAGGCCACGTGGAAGAATAATATTGGTCCCAATAAATCCACATGGAATATGATGCCATCATGACATGGTGGTATAGAGGACATGTGTCATTCATATATGAAATTTTCAAGGGTCCAAATGGGGCATATCTAGGTGACACGTGTCACCACTCAGAAAGAAACACATGGAAAAGTGATGACATCACTAATCACAGAGCAGAGTTTATGGGATGATGCGTATCCTTACATGAAATTTGAAACCCCGATTGCGATCTACCAGTGAAGGGTCTTCGATACAGGGGGTGGCTCGTGGTCACATAAAGAGTTGAGGGACCAAGGGAAAAACTGATTCAGGTGGATATTGGTTGCCACCCACCTATTACACATCGATCCTCACCATTTTTTCCTTTAGATTTTTCATTTTCCTTAATTGTAGCACAGTTTACTAGTTTCATAGTTTCTCGGGTCCTAAACTTCTGAACCCATTTTAAGGCCCTAAACGATCCTTTTTTGAGAAAATGTAATCTACTGATTATGAAAGTAATTGTGTCAATAGTTGTATTCCTCTTAGATATCTTTCCAACGAGGTATCATACTCATGAAATGAAGATAATATGACCAAGTTATGACCCCAAAAGGTTGGTTGCAACTAACCCAAATGGGGTCCATAAACTCTTGGTGTTACATCTCCTTGGGTTAGCATTTTGGTTGTTTAGGGTTTTCTCTTATTGTCCAATAATAAAAACACCCTTGAGTCTCCTTGTAACTCAGTTCAGAGGAATGTAGCTACCACATCTCTTCTCAAACATAAGCTACCACCAGCCGAGCTATCATATTTCCATATGTTTATAACCATAGTTCATTATTTTTTCTATTAACGAAATGAATTGTTTTTCTATTGCATCTCTATGTTTATGAGCATATCTATAAGTTGTTGTGTTCTTGTTTAATTTAGGATTAGTGGTATCAGAGGGGTCTTCTCTTTCTCTATTTTTCTTTGCATGTCCCCAACGAGGTCAAGGTATAAGGAGTTAGGGCTTGATCTGGTTCAACCATTATAGGATTACCCTCAAAAAACCTAACAACCTCCCATGACGGAAGAAAATAAAGACAAGGGAGCACGAGATCCTTTCAAATCGTTGCTCGAAAAAGCTCTCAAGTGACAGAGGAATGTGATGATGGATAATTTTACCCAGGTCCTTTGACGACTACCTACAGGAGATGCATCTTCATCCAGCAGGCACTCTGGAGGTGCCACTCCTTTTAGGATACAAGTTAACTTTGATATTCCCATATTCAAAGGCCTCATAAATCTAGACATTGTAGATAAATGGTTAAATCTATTGGAAGGATATTTTTCAGTTCATGACTTTTCCAATCATGAAAAGATTACGTTTTCATTTCTCAAAGTTGCCCCACATGTCAAGGATTAGTGGGAAACCTACTTTTGAGTCCCAAACTTGCATCTTCCCTATACACATTTTTAGCCTTTTTTTTTTTCCAGTTACCTGAACCTCCAAGCCGTCAAATCATTGCATATTAGTTTAAAAAGAGCATATAAAATGGTTTCCTAACTATGTTATGTGACTCCTGTTTGATTTAGATTTTTGCTCAGTCAGTTGCAGAATCTTATCACTTTCTGCAGCGTTTTTTTTGAAGTCTATGTTACAGGTGTCTACTGGAGAATCTGGCCACATCGTCAAGTTGCAAATGATTTGGACATGGAACATGTCCCCTTCGTTCAGTCGAATCACTCACAGAAGGCCGTGGTCAAAGCTAGTCAAGCAGTGGTCAACCTAAGAGTTTTACGGTGGTAGGACTCTGTTTTTGACCATGAGAAGAATTGCGTGGCAAGTTCTTAAATCCCAGGAGGCGTGCTAACATCTATGGACTACACCTTGAACCAAATCTAACAACCACCCTCCTTGGATTTAATTTTCACGACTACCATACTGCTAGATTACCGGACGTGGTCATTCACGTGTCTGTTTACTAGTGCAGATCTTAGGAATTAGTTATGTCATTTTCTGTTATAAATAAATCATTCTCATATGCATATGAACTAGTTTTTTTTGTATGTAATTTTGATTGTTTTACGAGCCACTGTGCCGTGACTTAATCCTTATGTTATGACTGTATTTTAATATATGAGAAGACACTGTTGTTAAGCTCAATTCATGGTTGATTTCTGATTGTCCGAGGTTGCAGAGGGCCCCTGTACACCAAGGTTCTGTAATTGTTGTATAGATTCATGCTTTCTTCATTTATGTTCCTGATGCCATAATCGTTTGCTTATATATTACACTGCTTATGGTATTCATGTTGATTGTTGTCCATAGTTTCTTTTATGTTTTCCAATGACTATTAATTGATCAGTGTCTTTATTTTAGGTTCTAATAGATAGCCCGGGCAAGTGCACATAGCTTTTTGAAGACTAATGACATGATGGAATTATCTTGTCCTTCTGCTGATTTATTTTCCTAGTTCTAATTCCAGCACTGTTTATTTCTTTCAGTTTTTTTTGTCCATTTACTTTTCTCCAAGATAAATATTAGACTATTCATGTCATTTTCAGTTACCTCCTATAGCCAAAGCGAGTTGAATGGTGAGGGATTGAAGTATGAATGTATAGTTTGATATTAGTTTATTTGTTTTTGCAAGTTAGTGATTAGATTACTCATGTCATTTTCAGTTACCTGCTATAGCTAGACCGAGTCGAATGGTGAGGGATTGAAGTATGAATGCGTAGTTTGATCTTAGTTTCATTTTATGCAATTTAGATATCAGATTACTCAATTTTTTTATGATTACCTCATATAGCCAGAGCGAGTCGAATGGTGAGGGGTCATAATATGAGTTGATATAATATGATTTAGTTTACTTTGCTTGTAGTTTTTGAATTGCTTTGAGTTCATTTTTCTTTTTATACAACAGCAAGGATACTGGGTTTCATAGTCACTAGCTCACTATTTGGTTTAATAAGAATTTAGGTACATTTTTATTTTCTCTTAGTAATTGATTTCATCATTGCAAGTTTGAAAACCTTTTTGAAAACTTTGAACATTGGAAATTATTTTAAAAGTCACCATTGCCTTGAACACTTATATCCATACTTGATTTTTAGAATTGCCATCTCACATTAGGGAATCAACAAGAAGATAAACCCAAAAACAAACCAAAAGACCAAAAACAACAAAGAAGTAAGAAATCGGTTATCTTGCATATATAGTGCACTTCACTTCAGCAGTTTATGACTCCCGGATTGACAATTTATATAGTAATTTAGGACACACTAAATTTACCAAATATTTTGGCGCTGTTGCCGGGGAAGTGAAACTAGATAGCCAATTTCTTAAAAAAAAAAACAAGAAAATTTCAAGGAAGGTAAAAATTGATGATTTCTCAAAGTATGCTCTCCTCTTGCACCTAGAGCGATCTGGAAGATCAGAAAGAGAACTATTAGCCCGACTTGAAGAAAAATAAAAAAAATGACATGCATAGAGCAAGAGATTCTAGGGGAAGCTTTATAGCTAGGGCCAAGAGTTCGATTTTTACAACTCCATCTACTTCAAGGTATAGACAAGATACACCTCCATCATCTCCAACTCACACTCCTAGCCTTTGGATTCCTGGAATTCAAGAGGTAGTATTTGAATTAGGAGACTCTCCCAAACTATCCATTGAATATGAGTTAGGAAAAGACCCTTTCTTTACTTCTACAGGAAAACACATTGTAATCGAGGAAGTAGAGTCACCTGAAGAAGAAGAGGGAGAAATTGTTCCTCGTTTTCCATTAGTAGAAGAACCAGAGGACTCTGAAATCTCTGAGGAAACTATCATGATAGAGGAAGTAGTAAATGGATTTGGAGGAGGTAGAGGTAGAGGTAGAGGTAACAACGGGGGAAATAGGGATGGAGATAACTCATTTGGATTTCCTATAGTCGATGAGGAATCTCAAACAACAATGAAAAAAATCTCACCATCTGTCCTCCCAAACTTTTATGGGTTGCGAAGTGAGGATCCTAAAACAATTCATTTGAGTTTGAAGTCGTGTGCCAAACTTATGATTATATGGAAGACTCTCAAAAACTCAAATTCTTTCCTTCAACATTGAAGGGAGCTGCTTTAAAATGGTTCATGGGATTAGTCACTCAATCTATTAGGACTTGGAATGATATGAAACAAACATTTTTGGATAGATACCTAGACTATTGTATGACAACCAATCATAAGGATGAGGTATTCAAAATGGTGCAAAAATAAGATGAAAACTTGGAGGATTTACTTGAAAGATTTCAATACAACCTGAAAAGAGCAAAAATGAATAACCTAGATGAGGAAACCTTGAAATCCCTTCTATTAAAAGCCATTAGAGATGAATGGATAGATGTTTTGAACATAATGGGGAAAGGAGATATATCTCAACTTCCACTTCATGATATAGCAGAACTATGTGTCCATCTCTCAAGGGGAAAATCTAAAACTGGAAAAGGGTGTAGGGATGCTTCTCTCATTAGAGCAAACAAATCTACAACTGGATCCGTAAGTAGGGCTAGTATTGGCAACATGCTTGATGAGTTCAAAACTGATATTTTAGGGAGTCTTAGTGAGCAACTAGACACCCTTAAGATACAAAACAAGCAGAAAGAAGAATCTGAAGCTTTGGCCATCTTTTGTCCAAAATGTAGGAAGAAACATGCTCTAAGGGAATGCCCTTTGGATGCAAAAGTTGTAGAAACATGTGTGATTTGTTCAGAAAGCCATGAGACCAAGGATTGTCCTTCAATTCCTATGCTCAAAGTTGTCTTTCAAGAAGACCCAAATTCAATTGAGTCTCTCTGTTTTGTTTCAAGGAGACCTTGGCAGGGGCAACAAAATCAAGGGTTTAACAACCCCACGAACTTTCAACCCCCACCAAATTGGAATCCTTGGCAATAACGTTGGTCCCAACCTCAAAATCCATTTCAATCATGGGTACAAGGTATGAAAATCCTTATGGGAGATTTGCTCAATTTTATCAATATCCTCCATATTTTCAAAATCATCAAGCTCCACAACTTCCAAATCAAAATCCACAACTTTCATTGCCATTTCCACAACAACAAAAACAACCTTCTCAATAGAATCCAAATTCCCAACTCTTGCTTCCATTCCAACAAAATTCAAATCAACTACCTTCCCATCCATTGCCAAATCCCAATAATAGAAACCGTCAAAATGCTTACATGGTAGAAGGACAAAAATTTCCTACCTATATGATTGTTCCTCTCAATGATGTACAACTCATATCTGGTAGAGTTTTCGACAAGCCTTCTATAGATTCTCAAAAGAAAATCATTTCTAAGGAAGGGTCTCTTAAAGCCAATAAAGGTTCTGAAGCATCTCTTCAAAACCCAAGCACTCAAGAAGAAAAAGAAAAAGAGTCAACCCCCACAACTCCTATAGTTGAGCAACCTACATCTTCATCCACACCT
>APFE030274036.1:33041-55689 GCA_000404065.3 Pinus taeda | reverse complement strand
ATTTGTTTTTGCAAGTTAGTGATTAGATTACTCATGTCATTTTCAGTTACCTCCTATAGCCAGAGCGAGTCGAATGGTGAGGGACTGAAATATGAATGTGTAATTTGATCTTAGTTTCATTTTATGCAATTTAGATATCAGATTACTCAATTTGTTTATGATTACCTCCTATAGCCAAAGTGAGTCGAATGGTGAGGGGTCAGAATATGAGTTGATATAATATGGTTTAGTTTACTTTACTTGTAGTTTTTGAATTGCTTTGAGTTCAGTTTTCTTTTTATACAGCAACAAAGATATTGGGTTTCATAGTTACTAGCTCACTGTTTGGTTTAATAAGAATTTAGGTACATTTTTATTTTCTCTTAGTAATTGATTTCATCATTGCAAGTTTGAAAACCTTTTTGAAAACTTTGAAGTTTGGAAATTATTTTAAAGATCGCCATTGCCTTGAACACTTATATCCATACTTGATTTTTATAATTTCCATCTCACATTAGGGAATCAACAAGAAGATAAACCCAAAAACAAACCAAAAAACAAAAAATGATAAAGAAGTAAGAAATCGGTTATCTTGCATATATAGTGCACTTCACTTCAGCAGTTTATGACTCCCGGATTGACAATTTATATAGTAATTTAGGACACACTGAATTGACCAAACACCTACTGTGAACAAAAGGACAAGAGTGAACCCTCATTGTTTTTAGCCGCACCCACATGGAATTCTTTCCAAGACGCCATCAATGAACAGTATTACCCTATTGAGAGCTATGAAGATAAATAATAAAGTGGACCATGCTATGGCAGGGAAGGGGCCAAGATGTGTCAAAGTTCACAAATACTTTCCATGCCCTTCGTAAGATGCTAGGTATCAAGGATACTGAGTGCAATTTGGTGCTCAAGTACAAAAATTATCTACAAACGTACGTCTATGATGAGATGGAGTGCCTAGACATTTCCTTGCTTGGCACGACATATCAGTATGATGCAAATATTGAGTAGAAGTTTAAATAGAATAAGCGGGACTTTGGATCTGTGAATCCAATGCAAGGAAAAGGTGCTACCAAACCACAAAACAAGCGACCAGTCCATGGCGGGGCTACCAAGGAAAACCCATCAAAGCCCCAAGTGAAGAAAAATACCCCAAAGGTAAAGAAGGATATGGGAAAATGGTGTGAGTTCCATAATAGATCCATTCACAATACAAGTGAGTGTCAGACCAAGCAGCCATTGGTGGCTGAGTTAAAGGCTTCCAAATTAGACATAGGTTCCAACTTTGAATTTAAACCTAATAAGGGGAGTGACAAAGCGAAGCATATCATTGATGCAAAATGTAGAGCCACCGTGGCTAGCACAAAGATCCAGAAAATTGAGCCTGAAGGTCTATAGGAGGGGGAATGCCTCTTCCACTCACAAATGTAGGTGAAGGGTTGTCCACTACAGCTCATTGTCAATAATGGGAGCCAAAAGAACCCCATTTCAGGAGAAGTCATGAAGCACTAGGCCTAAAGACTACAACACATCCATAGTTGTACACCATCAGGTGCCTTCACCAAGGATGAGATCTTCACGTCAGCCAGCAGTGCCACCTTCCCTATGGCATCAATCCCTTTATGGATGAGATATTGTGTGATGTTTCTCCACTTGATGTTTCTGATGTATTGATAGGACAACCATACTTGTGGAAGCAAGATGTTGTATATGAATCTACACCGCACTCTGTGATTATTACTTTGGCTAATAATTTGTATAGCATACCAAAGGTAGCCCTGCCTACTTCCATCTCTTTGATTACTGAAAAGCAATGCAGTAACATCATTTTCTAGACCGTAAAATTCATTTTCCTTATGATTGGCCCCCAAGGCAAGAGTAAGGTTGTAGCCACAGCTTCCAGGTAGGGCTCCTCTACATAACAACAACAGATGGACAAGGTCGTGGAGGAGTATAGGGACATTTTTACCTTACCCATAGGGGTACCTCTACACTGTCAGGTCAAGCACTCCATCGATCTCACCCTAAGCACACCACTTCCCAAAAGACTGATCTATCGATGCTTTGTTTTGGAAAATGATGAGATCAGGAGGAAGATTCGGGAACTACTTCAGAAAGGGCAGATTAGGCCAAACTCATCACCCTATGAGAGCCTGATTGTATTGGTATAGAAAAAATATGGGACTTAGAGGCTCTGTATTGACTATAGGTTGTTGAACAAAATCATTGTCTAGAATAGGTACCCAATCCCGTGGATTGATGACCTTTTGGATCAGATTTAGTGGGCCAAATATTTCAACAAGATTGACTTGAAATCAGGTTATCACCGGGTGCCTATCCAACCCTCTGATGTGTGGAAGTTGACTCCCTTCAAATCCAAGGAGGGCCTTTTTGAGTTGTTGGTCATGCCATTTGGATTGAAGAATGCACCTGAAACCTTCATGACACTGATGGACGACATCTTTTGACCCTTCACCAATGAATTCGTGGTGGTGTATTTAGATGACATCTTGATCTTCA
Source organism: Pinus taeda (assembly GCA_000404065.3). Taxonomy (NCBI): domain Eukaryota; kingdom Viridiplantae; phylum Streptophyta; class Pinopsida; order Pinales; family Pinaceae; genus Pinus; species Pinus taeda. The sequence goes on along the minus strand of APFE030274036.1, from coordinate 53,178 downwards.
TCGAGAGTTGCGAAGAGAACCTCTACCATATTCAACTGGTCTTTCAAACCATTCAACATAACAAGTTGTGTGCTAACTTGGAGAAATGTACCTCTGGCCTAACCCAGGTTCAATATCTAGGGTACATCATTGATGATCAAGGTTTACATGTGGACCCATCCAAGATACAAGTCATATGGGATTGGCTAGCCCCAACCACTATAACAGAGCTCCGCAACTTTTTGGATCTTGCCAATTTCTACTGTAGGTTCATGTTGGGGTTCTCTCATATCGCTTGGCTTTTAAGTCAAGTCACCAATGGAAGAGTGAAAGCCAACTTCTTTTGGTTGGAAACCTAGCAGTGGACATTCTCCAATTTGAAGAATCGCCTTTGTTCTACACAAGTGTTCACCTTACCAGACCTGTAAAAACCATTTGAGACTGAGACATATGCCTCCAACTATGCTATTGGTGCAATTGTTACTCAACATGGGGCATCCAGTGGCTTACCATAGTGAGACACTTTCAGACGCAGTCCTAACTACCCCACTTACAACAAAGAAATATATTCCATTATGTAGGCCTTCTGTCAATAGAAGCATTACATTCTAAGGAAGGAAATGGTGATCCACATATACCACCACCCTTTATAGTTCATATAGACACAAGAGAAGTTGCACAACGATCGCCATCAGAAATGGTCCACCTATCTGCAATAGTTCCATTTTAACATTAAGTATAAGAAGGGTGGCAACAATAATGTCGGTGATTGCTTTAGTCAGCAACTAGTCATGGTGATAATCACTGTGGTCAACTCCTGTGGGCACGAGACATCGGGGAGGCCACATATTTACAAGAGCGATCCATAATTTGACATCATATACTAAACACTGATTGAAGTGAATAAAGTTCCAAAATTTCACCTTCAAGATGCATTGTTATGCCTCTTGGGACACATATGTGTTCCTTCAAGTTAGTGTGCCAAGTTGACTTGGGAGGTGCACTACAGTCAGGTTGCTAAACATTTCAGAGAAGAGAAAACCATGATAGTATTGTAGAAGTATTTTTATTGACTGAAACTTCATCAGGATGTTGGGAAGTAAATTACATCTTGCACCAATTGCATCATTTCCAAACCAACCATCAATAAGTAAGGCATGTATACTCCTCTACCTACTCCTCATTGGCCTTGGGAATCTGTCTCCATGGATTACATGTCAGCCCTTCCTTCTACTAAGCATGGAAATAGTTGTGTTTTCATGGTCGTCCATAGATTCTCTAATATGGTCATCATGGCGGCTGTAAGAAGAGTATCGAAGTAGAGGCCACTGTTAAGCTCTTCTTTGAGCAAGTGTGGGTACACTTTGGGATCCCATAGTCCATTATCTCAAATCGAGACAACAAATTCCTAAGTGCATTTTGGTCAAGTCTCTAGTCGATGCTTAATACAAAACTCAATAAGTCCATGGCTTTCCATCCCCAAACTGATGGCCCAATAGAGGTTTTCAATAGGATGATCATACACATTTTTCACATGTGTAATGAAAGTCTCCCCTAAGTCCAACACAGCTACTAGAGCTCTCCACAACTCAATGGGCCATAGCCCCTTTCAGGTAGGGCTAGGATTTTAACCATTATGCCTCATTGATGTGGCCAAACCATTTACAGCCACTCAGGTAGATTCCACTCATGTGCAGTCCGGAGTTGAAAGGGATAAAAAATTCATTAAGTGCATTCAAGACATCTTCCATAAGGTCAATGATGTACTAGAGAGATGCAATGCTAAGTATAAGTAGCGCCATTATCAACATCAAGTGTTACACAAATTCTAGGTAGGCGACAAAGTTTGGCTACATTTGCAGAAGAAGCGCGTTGCTAGACCCCACCAAAAGCTTTGCTCACTCCAATATGGGCCATACACCATCACCAAGGCCACCGAGGATAATGCCTCCGAGCTCAACATCCCACCATTCCTTGGTCTGGACCCAATGTTCAAGGTAGATCGCCTTCGGCCATACTTTCCAACATTTTTGGACACAGCTGACATTGTAGAACAACTCACACCAACAGAGCTCAACCCAGACTACATGGAACATTCCAAATTGGATCAAACCATGGAAACATATATCAATAACACTCGACAACAGAGGATACAACCATATCGAGTTTTCAAAGCAGGTCAACTCCTTGACCAAGGAAAATGGCTCACTAGGGACCAAGTTCAGCAGAAGTTTCTTCATCTCATGGAGGAACTCAACACAATAGGGACCATTGCTTCCTAGGGGGGAGGATTGATCCAGGTGGATATTAGCGGCCACCATCCAACTCCACTTAGATCCTCACCATTATTACTTTTGGTTTTTTAGTTTCCTTAACTGTAGCACAGTTTCCTATTTTGGTGAGTTTTTCGGGTCCTGTTGTGCTATACAACAACGCCCCCATTTCAATTATTAAACTCTTAGTTTTAAAATTCCAAATAAGAAATGGGTCCCCTTTAGAATATAAATAAAAGCAATAAGCCTTTGAGTGTAATAGATTTTCCACAAAATTCATATGAAAATAGCTTTTAGAGTATTCGAGACTACTCATCACAAATCAAATTTATTTAAAACCCATCAAAATAATTTTGGAGAGTTTGCGATGCGATCATAGTCATAACAAAACCCTCATCACAAAGTTTTATGAAGGTAACCCTTTCATACATAGAATGTAATAAAACTATCGCATCTTGCACAACATTAATCCCATGGAATGACTTAAAGAGGCATTGAAACTTTGCGATGCAATAATGTTATCACAAATTTCATATCACTAATTCATAGTGAAGCACCAAAAAAAATCCATTGAAATCTTGCAATGCAATAAGAATATTGCAATCGGATATTGTTGATTCATAAGGAAGTATCTAATACACTGCATTGAAGAATCACGATGTGATTTTATTATCGCAGGTCACATTCTCGATAAAACAAATTCATAAATATTTTGAATACGTGAGGTAAAGGGATAAATCGATTACAAAGAAATAACGTGATTTTCCAAGATTAAAACCTGATATCTCCCCATTCCATCTCAACACTCATCACAGCAACTATCCAAACAAACCCTTTGAGTGTGGTACTTGTAACTCCTGATCTGTGATACGTGATTATTACACAAATAATAAAATAATGCAATCGCTGATCACAAATCATAGAGTCACAACAAGTATTCTACAAAAGAACGTTACAAGACTTGTGATGTGACATATCATTTTAGCATTAAAGTTTAACGTTGGAAGTTATGGTAAAGCATTAAGGAGCAGTTATTGGTAAGTCCTTTGAAGGTTTCATCCATGATAGCTAAGTACAATATAACATCCCATGCATCTAATGCACTTGACTGCGTTTTGTCCGTAATTTTTTTTATCTCTTCTCAATTTTTTCGACTGTTACACTCCTCTTTCCCATTTTGCAGAACTGACTGAGAATCACACAATCAAGCAAGATTTCTAAGAAATCTCAGAAGGCAAAGGCCTCCATTGTAGTGGAATAATCACCAACAAAATTGGTGGTAACTGCAGATACTACTTGTCTAGGCCTCGATAAAATCTCATGGGAAGGCATCTATGGTACCAATCGAATAGAAAGCACGCTCAATGATTTGGCCAACTCCTTCCTCCATAAAATACCAACCCGATCCAAAGTATTACCATAGAATGATCTAGTGAGATAGGCAATCAAAAATATTAATATAACAGATAGAGTTTTTTTCACAGTCGATGGGAGGATGTTCGAGACATTCAAGCTTGAAGATGTCAAGAAGATGTATCACTTGTCGTATCCCCAGTGACACTACAACAAGGAATTTTTGGAAGCTTTCGCTAAAGAGAATGACATAGAGTCATACCCTATCAAACAGTGGAGACATTTTCCAAACAAGCATAAACACGAATCATTAGGTACCTACTCTGTGGACTCCTTAGCATCTCTGTATTGTTATGCTACTGCAACAGTATGTAAGATCTTTGGAAGCCCGAATTTTGCTAGGTTTTCTATAGAAATGGTCCCATTAATAGAAGCATCATTCAACTCTTTTATTATGGATTGGGAAACCATTCTATCAAATAAAATGACCAGTAGAATATTAGATTGTAAAAGAAAAATATTTTTCACCACCCGTTTCATGCCCCCATTTTATATGAGCACCTACATAATGGGAACAATCTATTTTAGTTCTAACTTTTCCATTCTAGGTTGGAAATGAACTGTTCAAGGTCCAACCCCCATTCATATTTATCGTAAGTATCTATGGAAGTCTGACTACAAGGATCATTCATATAGAATTTGCCATGGATTTGTTTTACCTGTTCATGAAGCGATTTTTAACAAGCTTGCTCCTCGGGTGTCTGCTGAAGCTAGCATTGACTTAAATTCAATCAGAAATCAGTTCAGAGAGGAAAATTTCACCTATATTAGGGTTTTTTATAGTGTCATAGACCCTCATTTCCTTCTACTCTATATTCGAGAAAAGTTATTAGCTAGGGAAATAGCATACTTGATAGTGGAAAAGGGGATGACTAGAAACCTTAAAGACTCTAAAAGACAAGTATGGTCTCCATTTCCCCTCCACTGTGTCACTTATACATTGCATGATTTTAAACATGCTAAGAAAGAGGCAGAGAAAACCAAGGACTTGAGTCTAGTAGTGATTCCTAAGAGACAATATCATCCAAACAAGGTCACTTACAATTTCACCAGTAAGGTGAAAATTAGCAAATTTATCCATGAGGAGGATGAGTTTGATGATCTATTCGCTTCTGCAGAGTTATTCTCATAAGTAAGTCATCTGGAAAGAATAAAACTAGGAGCTGCAAAGATGGATAAATTCATGGAATACAAGATAAAGAGGTTATAGACATTGCCTCTAGATTTATTGAATACTTGCCCTACTGTTCAGAAAGTAGAGCACATCGGGGAGCAGACTATCGAAGAGATTTCTCGGGAAGGGGAAACAATTGAAAAAACCAGTGAACCCCTTAGCACAGATGTTAATATTGACCCCATCTTGATAAAAGAATGGGAGCAGTTTGATCAGTAGATCAAAAGCTAGAGTGACCACCAAAATAGTATCGCATCAACATCGCGCACAACACAACAACCCATCATTACTGAGAGCATGATTGAAGGGACACCCAGTTTAGATATAGCTCAAAAAGAGATTGAAATAATGCCTGAAAATCCTTCAGGTGAAATAACATTAAATATTGAGGAAATACGACCTTTGGATGTATTTTATAGCCCAAAGCACAAGGTTGTAGTTAGGAAATAGAGAAAAAAGAGGAAAATTGATGAAACATCATCCATAGCTCCTCAATATGAATTTATGAATGTTATATCGAAGGATTCAGAGGTCAATCCTTCTGAGAATTTGACTAAGTTATCCTAATATGCAAGGGCTTACACAGTTGCCACAATTGATAAGACCACTGAGGTTAATCTATTAATCAAAGAAAAATATCAAAGGATTGCTCAGCTTGAAGAGTAAATAGCAGCAGAAAAATAGAATATTAATCAGCTTAATACAAGAATGAGTAGCTTAAAGTGCAATTAAACCTAGAGAAACAAAATATTGACTAGCATGCCATCTAGAAACAACAACAGTTGTCCCAGTAGCTTGAACAACTTCAATTGACACATCAAAAAGGAATGAAAGCTAAAGAGGAGAAAATATCACAGCTACAATTTTATACAGAACAATTTAGAGATTATCCTAAGGTTGAGGAATTCAAGAAGGAAGCCCTGGAATAAAATAAGGCCTTATTGCAACAACTCAATCTAATTTTCCATAAAATATCACTTGTCGACCCATTATGCATCATAACTACATCGCTGATTGATCGGGCAGTTAATACCAGACTAGAATTTGAGGACACAAAATGACAAGGTCACAAATCTCCTCAAATGGCAAAGCACAATGGAAGACAGAGTTGCTAACCTACCAAAAATTCAAGAAGCGCATAAAGAAGTATTATTTTTGGAATGGGAAACATAGTTAATAAAGGCAGAAAGGGCTACCCAGGGCCAGAGCTATAATGAACAATGTGATAGAGCTTGTAAATGATAATATATATGGAGTCAATTTGATTTCTGATTGTTCCCCTCGAAAGATCCCAAAAGTGAAAATGTTAGAAAATCAATGGAAGCATGATTTGGCCACAAAAGAAGAACTCAGCAGAGTATGAAGCCTTACTTGGGATGCATTTTGATCCTTTTTAGTCAAGCCTTATAGTCAATAAATGACCATCGAATGCCTTATTGACGTTGTTGATCGCATGGTGCCCTCGCTTTCAGATTTGATGTACACGAGAAAACTACACGCAAGGATGAGTCATCCTCTGGAAATTAAAAAAATGCTCTCAATTTGTCAGTTGCAGGTACAGGAGAAGAAATAGATACAATGAATCTTTCCAAAGGCAATCACACTACTATTTTTGCAATTCAAATCCCAGATTTTAATGTTTACAGTTCCAACAACTCTAAGTGATTTATGTTGATAGTTTTGTTTGAGTTCTATTACATAAACCCTTTCATATTATTAAAGAAGGGGTCCTAAATTTTTATAAAAGCTAGACTTGAAAAGTTGCATTTCTACACTTCTAAATTTATTTTTTTATGAGCAATGGATCAAGGTTTCAAATTTTTATGAAAGAACTTTTTCAAGACCTGAATTTCTGTATCTCTTGGAAGTTTTTAGAATAAAGAGGTGGAATCGAAATGTTATTTACATATCAAGACTCCAATGCATGTGATATTTCTATCACTGTTCTTTTTGTCTTGATTTAATTAGCATTTCATTTAATTTTCTATTGTTGATGTATTCACACAGCTCAAGGGATTCTATATTGAGTCACTTATGAACTATTTTGAATTGTTACACTAGAGATACATATAAGCGATAAATATTATGATGTCATGCGATATGTTTTTATAATTACTTTGTTTAATTTTTGGAACAAAGTAATCATTATTTAAGTGCATCTTTCTATGGATAAGTAAATCATCTATATGGTTGTTTGTCTACTAGGAATTATAAAAAATCGCATTGTTATAAGATGACCCAGGTTATGTAGGTATATTTGTATATTATAAAGTTACAGAATAAAACATCTACCATCTCTTATATAAATTTTAAAACATTCATTCGTTAAATCAGAAATTATTGGGAAACAGATCCCATAACCCCTAGTCAGAGCCACCATCCAAAATGGAAAAGGAGTTGCACTAAGGTTCAGACTAGGTGGTTATCCCGAATGTTGATGTTACGATTTTAGAGGCGTCAACATTTTTGGGGCTAGAAGGAGGGCCTAACTGTGAATGGCAAGTAAATCTAAATCCACAGGCCATTCTAAGAGTAAAACTCTCTCACCGTCTCCTCCATCTTCTCCTTCACATTCTAAATCCCCTATTCCTAAGCGAGAAGTTGAAAAGAATAATATAACACCCATTGCTGAAATCCTAAACACACCAGATAATTCTTCTCCTGAATCCCTTGAAGTATAATCTTTGATTCATAAACTACAAGGGTTTTTGATATCCGAAGAACAATCTAAGTTATCCCAAGGTAGTGTGACTTCACAATACATCCCATTGCAGCCGCTTACTAGAGCGAAGAGTGAAAAAATTTCTATTCAACTAGTAGAATTTGCTCTACCAAGTCAAAAAGGGCCAGGAAAACACCATCATAATCTAACAGTGAGAATTTGTCATCATCATCTATTATATCCATACCACTACAAGATCATTCATCCATTTCCCAACTTCAAATCATAGCCCAAACAAGTACAGGAACTTCAACATCGTCTACCCAATCACTTTCTACCCCTTCATCATCCTCTTCTAATGTTAGCTTCACGATGGCACATAGTGAAACTCAACCAAGGCCATGGACCAATCCAGGAGCACTCAAAATCCTTGCAGCTTTGAGCCAATTGCCAGCTCATCCTAAAAAATGGTTACCAAAATTTAATCCTGACATTGGCCTATTAGCATAAGAACATATAAGTAATTTCATGTTGTCAATCAACTTGAATGGAGTAACGGGAGGTGCTGTTGTTAGACTATTTCCATACACTCTGCAAGGAGTAGCAAGATCATGGTACTTTTCATTACCACCAGGTTCTATCAATAGCTGGGATGCTTTGGAGGAGAAATTTCTAACTAATTTTGCAAATGATAGGTCTACAACAACTATGATCAACGATCTCTCCAATCTGAATTCTGAATCAAGGGAACCCATCAAGGACTTCAGCTCACGCATCAATAAGTTGTTGAATAAAATTCCTATGAAATCCAAGCCTAGTGAAGAAGTCCAAGATGAATGGTATATCTCTGCCTTACCTTCAAACATAGCCATTTTCATTGATAGGGTTGCTAAACCAACATTAGCAGAAAATATGAGGGAAGCAATCGTTGTTGAAAATGTACCCTAGCTTCGGAAAAGAAAAACCATATAGAAGAAAGCAAATCCAAAAGGGTTACCTTTAGAAAAAAATTCAAAGAAGAAAGCAGCCAAGGATCCTGTTGAAGGCCCCGAAAATCGTGTCTACAACAAGGGGGATACCCACTTGGTCCGGACCTTGGTTGGCAGCTCCTTATCTGTTTGGTATAGTGGGTCCGACTGGGGATATGGGACCAGTTTCCCAATTCAGTGTGTGTGTGTGTGAGAGAAAGATGGGTATTTCTATTCTAAATGGAATACTTCTATCCTATTTCTAATCTAATGCTGTGCTATTGTATTCTAATAAACAGAAAAACATCAAAATTTATTCTAACCCGGGGTGTGATCTTTCTTCTATGCGATCTAAAAAGATTTCAAACAATAACTAGTAATAAAGATCATTCAACTATTATAAGAAAATAATTCAATAAAGACGAACTACTTCGTATAAGAAGTTAGACGAAACAGTTGTGAAAACCTATCGCATAAATGAGCTATTCATACACTAAGCATAAATAAATAGTTATCACCGTACAAAAGTGCCAAATGATAACTCAGGCATCCACGTTGTAATATATAAACAACTGAAAACTGAACATCACTTTAACGCATAAGCAAAAATGGTTAAGAGATAAAAGTACCATTTATATCTAGTCCTACTCATGAGCTTCAAGTGACAATTGATTTATCTCTCCTTGATTTAACATCCACTAAGAGTACAGAAGTGCAACATCAGTAGCAAATATCAAATGCAAATACCAATAAACCCTGTTCCATTCATTCATCAAAACCTCCTCGGAGGGTGCAAAAGTGCATGTTCTGAGGGCAAGTTATTGATAAATTTCTCGACCCTTCTCTAAATGCATGAGAAGGGTTTAAATACTACTAACTAAATAACTTATTTATAGAAATTCAGGATTCGGTTTAAATGACTATCCTTATTCTAAGAAAAACTATTTCTAAAATTAATTCTAATATCTAACTATTTTTATATTTGCTCCTTAATGTCGCAAGCATTCAGTATTTTCCTAAGTAGAGTCGGCTGACTGTCTTCCGCCTTTGGTTGAGTTAAGAAAACAGAATTGGCAAGAGTTGGCACTATCTTCTCAGAAAAATCGATGATATACTTGAGAGTCATCCAATGACTATGTGGCTTTACCATGTATGCCTGGTAATAATCCCATTTTACTTCTGCTTTTTCTTTAGCTTTCTGTTTCCAGTTTGATTCTATCGTTGCTTTCTTGCAATTTTCGGGGCTTGCAGGTGACTGAGTAATTAGAAGCCTTCCTTTTCGAGCAAGTTTTCTTAGAGATGCGCGATTAGCACTAAGCGCTAATCGCGCATTAGAAACTGCCTCTGTTCCTTGATCTGGGCTTCCTTGATGCGTTTTTTGCCTTTTGCGCTTTTTTCTCTTATCGGGTATAAACCTCAAAATTTGTAAAAATAGTGATTCTATGAGCTCTCGACCCTGAGCATTGAACTGTCTATTTCTGGTATCAGCATCATTCAGTACCCATTCAACCATGGCTATATATGAGAAATCTGTGATGGATGCCTCAGAAGAGTTATGCAGCTCTTTCTCTTCCTTAAGTAGATTAGGTGTGTCTTCCCAAATGGACATTGGAGTACTGCCTTTCCTCCTCATAGTTTCCTGCATACTGCCTTGTATAATGCTTTGTCCTTCATTCCTACAGTTTACAAATGAGGTGGAAGTAATGATAAAAATAATGACAAGAAAACTTTAAATGCCGAAGATATGTAAAAGCACGCCGCGTTATGTGAACTAGTTCTTTAAAAAACACAACACCATACTTCATTAACAACTCGCAACAACTCATTAATTCGCATTAAAGTACATGACCAGTCGTTGGCCTAAGAAAATTTTTCTCGAATAATGAGCCAGAACCAACTGCGATGGAGAGGTCTTGCGATTTTTCTTTGCGATATCGCAGATCGCTGCATCGCATTATCGCAATATCATCGTGCTATTCTATCGCAAGGTTGCTTGGTCGCAATATCGAAATATTGTCAGATCACAGATCACTAAATCGTTATAATCATTATGTGTAATTTATGCGATTTTTGCGATGTGCGGTATACAATATCGCATATCGGCGATTTTAAGGTTTTTCAATGTGAGTGCTCATTAATGCATGCGATGCGATGGAGTTTCGCGTCGTAATCTCACGTTTTTTATCATTTTGGCTCATTAGAAGGTACCCTATCATTCTTTGTGCGATGCGATATCTCTTAAGGAGTGAATTTACTTTCTTCGTCATGAAACTTAAGCTTTTTAGATTCTTCAAAGGTATTTTCCTAAGTCCATGATGTTGTAAGTTTTATATAAAAGGAAATATAAACACTAATTGATTTTTTTTAATTTTTTACTAAGGGTCCCCACTTATTTAGTATTAGCAATAACACTTCATAAGGAGGGGGGTGTTTGGTGGCCACAACAGATCCATATGAAATGGAAGGTTTACAAAAAGTTCTTAAAACTATCTCTAACAAAATGGTTGAAATAAAAAGGCAGGTAGTTGAGACTTCTACCAAAAAACCTTTTAGGAACTTTAAAATAAATGAGCCAAATGATCCTAAACCACCTAATAATATATCTAATGTTGAATTTGATCTGGAAGATAATGAAGATGAAGATACAATTTTATCGGTTGAATAAATGGAAGAAGATGAAACAGTTGAATGTCATGGAATGTGGGGCTTTATCTTACCCAATTTTGATAATGAAAGTGAACAGGAAGCTCTCCCAGTAAATACTAGAAGCAAAATAATAATCGAGTCTAATCAGGTAAATTCTAAGAAGAAAAACTCAAGTCCTATTACTAAAGACAAAGCTCCCATAAAGAAAACTCTAGTTGCACCTCCCCATAATCAACCATCATCCTCCAATCCTCCCTTATCATCTAAAATGCTAGTAGTTGCAGACTCCATGGATTATAACATTGTGGAAGATATGAAGAAGACTCGAGAAAATATTTCTTTGCATGAACTTAGCAAGCTCAAACATCAACACAAATTGTTGCTCAAAGAATTAAATGTCATGCCTTCCTCTTCTCTTCCAACTAGTGTATTATCCAAGGCTGCTAAAGGATAAGGTAAGCCACCATCTGATAAGGTAGATGCTACTAATGTTGTTTTAATTAGGGACAGGTCAAATTCTCATACTCCTCCTTTTCTCTTGACTTATGAGATCTACAATAGAAATTCGCATAACTACTTGATATATTCAGGGGCTTCATCGAATATGAGCCAGCCACTGTTTGCTCCAAATTAAATATTGAGCCCCAAAATTTTGTAGTTCACATTGTTCAATTGGATTGAACTAAGGTACAAGTTTTAGGAGAGATAAATTTAGTTACTATCAGATTAGTAGTTGATCCTAGGGTTGTCCAAAGAATTGATATATTAATCGCTGACATCCCTGAGTTTTATGGTTTGATTATGAGCAAAGATTGGTCTAAAAAACTTCAAGGTTATATTTCAATTGATTGGTCTCACATGTGGCTTCCCTATAATGGGAAACCAAATCAAATCATAATAGATCGAAAAAACATTTGACTCATACAGTAACTGAATTTGAACAAGAGAATCAACCTATAGCCTTCAATAATAATATTCTTGGAAACTATTCAACTGAGTCATTTTTTGGGAATTTAATCCTCAACAATCTCCTTTTCCTGTTAATAGTGTCATATTGCAAATTGAAAGTTTCTCTCATGATGGTACCTCAAAATGTGTTAATGTTGCAGATGAACTTGTAAATAAGCCTGTAAATAAGCCTTTATTTTGGTCCTTGTATTTCGATCTATCAAAATCCAATGATGGTGCAGGAGCAGGATGTATTTTAGTTTGTCCAAAAGTTGAAAAAGCCATGTTATCATGTAGATTAGAGTTTGAGTGTACTAATAATACTATAGAATATGAGGCATCGATTCAAGGGCGCTATAAACCAATAGGCATGAATATCCAATATCTAAAAGTATTTGGTGATTCTAAGATTGTTATTAAGCAAGTAAGAAATACTATCCATTGTCTCTTGGGTCATCTCAAACATTATCAGTCACTTGTTCAAGATCTCATAACTCATTTTCTGGCATTTGACATATCTCCTATTCCTAGATCATAGAATGCAGTAGCCGACCTTTTGGCTAATGTTTCTTCTAAGCTCCTTCCATCTGAGGATTATAGTCCAGATATATTTTGAATCAAATTAATTTTTCGGCCATCTATCCCAAATAATGTCACCAATTGGCATGTATTTAATCATAATGAGGATATCTTAAATTGCTCGACTTCTGAAGGATCTTATGATGATTAGATTATCGATGAAAGTGATCATGATCTTCAATTAAAACAAAGACTCAATGAAAATCCTATTCCTAAATCTGTGGTCAAGCTAGAAGATCCTTATGATATTAAGGATAGATTCAAAAAGGTCACTAATGCAAAACTTCAATGTTCTACTTTAAGGTATGAATTAGTAAATATTGGCACTAAGGCTAAACCCCAGAATGTTAATCTAGGACTTGGACTTTCAGCATATGAAATATTTTCTTTCCTCATATTATTAAAAGAATGCAACAATGTTTTTTCTTGGAATTATGAAGATTCAAAAACTTATTATACCTCTATCATTCAACACACAATTCCAATGATTTCTGATGAGAAACCTGTACAACAAAAGCTAAGGAAAATTCACCCAAATCTTGAAAGTCAAATTAAAAGTAGAGTTGAATAAACTCCTTATGGCTAAAATAATCTTTCTTGACAGACATTCTAAATGGGTCTCAAACATAGTACCTATAAGGAAAAGGAATGGTGATAATAGAATTTGTATAGATTTTAGAAATCTCAAAAATCATGTCAAAAAGATAATTTCCCATTGCCAACCATGGAACAAATACTTCAATCAGTTTCTGGATTAGAGTTAATGTCTTTTCTTGATGGTTTTTCAGGATATAATCAGATACTAGTACATCTAGATGAAAAATTAAAAACTAGATTTGGACTAAATGGGGAACATATGCTTATTAGAAAATGCCTTTTGGTTTGATAAATGTTGGAGCTACTTTCCAATGAGCCATGGATATAACCTTGAAAGGTTTTATCAATAGAACAATCATTGTTTACTTACATGAAATAATTGTCGATTCTAAGAAAAGGACAAATCATCTGCATGATTTAAAACAGATCTTTGAATGTTGTTAAAAAATGTGATTTCTTTAAATCCCAAGAAATCATTCTTTTCCCTTAAGAAGGGTAAGCTCTTAGGGTTTATTGTATTCAAAGATGGAATATACATTGATCTGGACAGGATAAAAGAGGTTTCTGATATTCCTTTGCCACATAACAAGAAATCTATGCAATCATTTTTGGGACAGATACATTTTGTGAAAAGAATTGTCCCTAATTTTTCTCAGATAGTTTTACCCTTGCAATCTATGATTAAGAAAAATTCAGTTCTCAAATGGGGACATAACAAAAAGAATCTTTTGACTTGATCAAACAAGCAATCATTAATGCTTCTGCGTTGAATACTCTGAATTTTTCTATTCATTTTATTTTGTATACTTTATCCACTAAAACATCTTATGTTGTTGTTTTAACACAAATCAATGACCAGGAAGTAGAAGCACCCATATATTTCTTTAGTTCTAATTTGCAAGGTGCTAAACTCAAATATTGCGAAGTCGAAAAACAAGCTTTCACTGTATTTAAATCTATCAAACACTTTACACCATTTCTCCTAAAAACACTCAATAAAGTAATAGTCCCATTCTCTGCGGCGAGAAAATTGCTAGTTCAAAAGGAAGTAGGAGAGAAGAGGGCCAACTGGGTAAAAAATTTATAAGAATATCATATTGATATTAAACCAGTGAAAATTGTTAGAGGGAAAGGTTTTGACATGTTATTGGCAGGTGCTTCCAATATTCCAGATCATGAAGATTCAGATAATATTGCACAAGGAAATGAGATAAGTATCACTAATTCAAAATCTTAATATGTTGATCTGATCTTTTACTTAAAAAATGGATATGCTCCCCCTTAATTTAGTTACAAGAACAAACGTGCCTTAAGATTAAAAGCCCAACACTTTGAAATCTTTGATAATGTGTTATTTAGGAGAAATTATGATTCAACTTTATTAAGAGGCCTTAAAAAAACTAAAGTGCAAACTGTTTTGCAGGAATTACATGATGGCCCAACAGGTGGACATTTTGTAGGAGACACTACAACTCAAAAAATGCTACATGTTGGATATTATTGGCTAACATTGTTTAAAGATGCCCATGACTATGTAAGGAAATGCAAGATATGCCAAATTGCTAGTGGAAGACAAAGGAAACCAGCCTTTCCTTTGCAACCAATAAAAATTGAGCAACAATTTGAACAATGCAGACTTGATATTAATGGAGAGATTGTTCCACATTCTTCCAAGAAACACAAATACATCCTCACAGCCATCAACTATTTCGTAAAGTGGGTAGAAGCAATACCACTAAAGATAGCCAATTCTGATGCAATTATTGAATTTATCAATCATTTCATCATTACAAGGTTTGGTTTACCTAACGTGCTTATTTTTAACAATGCATCTTATTTTTCTAGAAATAGTATAGTTTAATTTTCTCTTAAGGGAGGTTTTAAGTTAAAATACTCTGCAAATTACTATCTTCAAGGAAATGGCTTAGCAGAGTCAACTAACATTAATCTCATCAATATTATCAAAAGAATTGTTGATCAAAACCAAAATAATTAGCATAAACCTTTGATATTTGCATTATGGGCATATCACACAATTCAGAAGGCCTCAATAGGTACTTCGCCTTTTAACTTTGTGCATGGGAAAGAAGTTGTAATACCTCCAAATTTAGAACTCTCATTTGTAGCCCTAGTGAAATTTATTGAAGAAATCCCTTCTTCCTCTATTCACTTGAGGTTTGATCAAATCCTTAAATTGGATAAGGAAAGAGAAAAGGCTAAAATTACTCATTCTAAACATCAACAAATCATTAAATATTCTTTTGATGCAAGTTATGTCGGCTCAAAATCATTACAGACCGGTGATCTTGTTTTGAAATGGGATAAAGCACATGAAGACAAAGGTAAGCATACCAAATTACAAAAGATGTGGCTTGGACCATTTCAAATCATTGAAAAGATAGGCTCATCAACGTTTCTACTACAACATTTATCAGGAAAGAGAGATTTTCTTCTTGTGAATGGGCTTATCTTAAATAAATTCCTCTCCTAAGGAGGAAACGCCTTCTTACCTATACATATTCTTAATGCAAGCTAGCTTCTTTTAGGAAATAATGTTGTAAATAGTCTCCCACTAGCTTTTCATTATTGGAAAGCTCTTTGAAAGAATATTGTGAATACTTACTTTCAAAAATAGAACCTTTTAAGGAAATAATTACAGTTTTGGAATTTAGATAAAACATGAAACTCTGAGAACCTCTTTAATTTTGTGAAATAGTCCAAACATTGAAAATATAGTAAAAAATTTTGAAGTTTTATAAGGTTAAGAAAGGTTATTTACAAAAAAAGATAAAGACTTTCTCCAGCTAAGAGTCCACAACTCTAAAATTGTCATCCACAAACTCTTAAGGAGTAAGTCATTCACCCCATCCACTAGGTTTATGACTTTTCAAAGTGTAATTCTAACATATATCTGATTTAAAAGATAAGACATCTCATGACAAGCCTGCTTACCATGATCATAGGGAACTAATTAAACTAACATTTCCAATACTGCATATCAAATCAAGGTAATGGCTTATAATCATAAGACAAGGGGTCTCATTACAAGCCAGGTTGTTCAGTTCAATCACAACTAGTGAATGGCCTTGTCATCATCTGGCTCCCAAACCCAAACGATGGCTTCCATCCAAAAAAAATGAAAAAGTAAAGGAAAATAAAAAATGCATGTAAACATATCTTTTGAATTTATCTTTCAAAATGTTATTCTTTTATATGGATGGGACAATGAATGACTAATGGTTAAAAGGTAACCACGTCGAGATTGTAGATGTTTGCTGGCAGCAGAGGCACTACCTATGATGAAAGAGTAAATTTTAAAAAGCTAATTTGGAGGAGCCCCCTACTTTATCTTTAACAACCAATCAAAGCTTGAAGGAACCAAAAAATGTTTTTATCTTATCATAAGGGTTTGTACAAGAAGTTACAAAATTCATATATTTTTATTTCAGAGTAAAGTTTTATCTAGCCAATTCTTAGATAGTTGCCTTTTTCCACAATTGATTCTACATAATAAAGTTGTAGAAATTTCATTATTTTCAGAGATAATTGGTTCTCCAAGTGAATCGCTAATTGTTGTGCTATACAACAACCCCCCCATTTCAATTTTTGAATACCTAGTCTTAAAATGCCAAATAAGAAATGGGTCCCCTTTAGAATATAAATAAAGTAATAAACTTTTAAGTGTAATATTATTTCCATCAAATTCATATGAAAATTTCTTTTAGAGTATTTAAGACTACTCATTGCAAATCACATTTCCTTAGAACCGATAAAAATCCATTTGGAGAGTTGGCGATGCAATCATAGTCATAACAAAACCCTCATCACAAAGCTTTAATAAGGTAAGCCTTTTATACACACAATGTAATAAAACTATCACATCTTGCACAACATTAATCATTTGGAATGACTTAAAGCGAAATTGAAACTTGGCGATGCAATAAGGCTATTGCAAATTGCATATTCTTGATTGACAGTGAAGCATCCAAAAAATTCCATTGAAATCTTGCGATGCGATAAGACTATCACAATCACATATCATTGATTCATAAGGAAACGTCCAATACACTACATTGAAGAATCACGATGTGATTTAACTATCGCATGTCACGTTGTCGATAAAACAAAGTGATAAATTTTTTGAATACATGCAGTAAATGGATAAATCGATTACAAAGAAATAATGTGATTTTCCAAGATTTAAACCCACTATCTCCCCATGCTAGTTAAGCACTCATCGCAATCGCAACTATGAAAACAAACCTTTTGAGTGTGGCGCTTGTAACTCCCGATTGCAATACACAATTATTACACAAATATTAAAATAATGCAATCAATGATCGCAAATCACAGAGTCACAACACCTAATCTACAAAAGACCATTACAAGACTTGTGACGCGACATATGGTTTTAGCATTAAAATTTCACGTTAGAAGTTGCAGTAAAGCATTAAGGAGTAGTTATGGTCAATTCCTTGGAAGATTTCATTCGTGATAGCTAAGTACAATATAAAATCTCATGCATATAATGCACTTAACTGCTTTTGGTTTGTAATTTGTATTCTCTCTTCTCAAGTTTTTCGATGGTTACGCTCCTATTTCTCATTTTGCATAACTGACTAAGAATCACACAATCTAGAAAGATGTCTAAGAAATCTTGGAAGGCAAAGGCTATCGTTGTAGTGAAAGAATCACCAACAAAATTGGTGGTAATTGTAGATTCTACCTGTCTAGGCCTCGGTAAAATCTCATGGGAAGGCATTTATGCCTTACTCAAAGTAGAAAATCCAATGGAGATAGAAGAAGAAGCAACAGTGGATGGAACCGATCAAACAAAAAGCATGCTCAATGATTTGGCTAGCTCCTTCCTCCATAAAGTAGTAGCCCGAGCCAAATTATTACCATATAATGATCTAGTGAGATGGGTAATCGAAATCATTAATATAACAAACAGATCTTTTTTCATAGCCAATGGGAGGATGTTCGGGACATTCAAGCCTGAAGATGTCAAGAATATGTATCACTTGTCAGATCCCTAGTGGCACTACAACAAGGCATTTTTGGAAGCTTTCACTAAAGAGAATGACATAGAGTCAAACCTATCAAAGAATGGAGACATTTTCCCAACAAGCATAAACACAAATCCTCGGGTATGTACTCTATGGACTCCTTAACATCATCATATTGTTAGGTTGCTGCAATGGTATGTAGGCTCTTTGGAAGCCAAGATTCTGCTAGGTTTTCCATAGAAATGGTCCCATTAATAGAAGCAGTAGTCAACTCTTTTATTATAGATTGGGCAACCATTCTATCAGATAAAATGGCCAATCAAATATTAAATTACAGAAGAAACAGATTTGTCACCACCCGATTCGTGCCTCCATTTTATATGAGTGCCTACATAATGGGCGCAATCTGTTTTAATTCTGACTTTCCCATTCTAGGTTGGAAATGGACTATTCAAGATCCAACCCCCATTCATATTTAACATAAGTATCTATGGAAGTCTGACTACAAGAATCATATATAAAAAATTTGCTATGGATTTGTTTTACCTATTCATTAAGCCATTTTTAACAAACCTACTCGGGTGTCTGACGAAGCCAACATTGAATTAAATTCAATTGGCAATTGGTTCGGAGAGGACAATTTTCACCTATATTAGGGTTTTTGGGAGTATCACAGACTCTCATGTCCTTCCACTCTATATTCAAGAAAAGCTACTAGCTAGGGAAATAACACACCAGATAATGGAAAAGGGGATGACTAGAAAACTTAAAGACTCTAAAAAACAAGTATGGCCTCCATTTCCTCTCTGTTGTGGCACTTATACATTGCATGATTTTAAACATGCTGAGAAAGAGGTAGAGAAAACCAAAGACCTAATTTTAGCAGTGATCCTAAGAGACAGTATGACCCAAACAAGGTCACTTACAATTTCACCAGTCGGGTGAAAATTAGCAAATTTATCCATGACGAGGATGCGTTTGATGATTTATTCACTTTTGCAGAGTTATTCTTATAAGTAAATCATCTAGAAAGATTAAAACTAGGAGCCACAAAGATGGATAAATTCATGGAATAGAGGACATGGAAGTTACAAACATTGCCTCTAGATTTATTCAATACTACCCCTACTGTTGAACAAGCAAAGCACAACAGGGAGCAAACTATTGAAGAGATTTCTGGGGAAGGGGAAACAATTGAAAAATCTAGTGAACCCCTTAGCATAGATGTTAATATTGACCCCATCTTCATAAAAGAATGGTGTCATGTGGAAAGAGTTAATCTTGCGGACAAAACCAACCTCCCTAGAATCCTAAGACTTTCTAGTGACAAACAAGACAATTAAGAGCAATCCTTCTCTAAACATGCATTTACCATACAAGAAATCAAGTGTTTAGATCCTACCTTTAGTCTAACGCTGTTGTAGTAGTCCAGCCTCGTCGATCTGGATGAGCTCCTCCTTCACTTCGAAACCTGCATTCACTAACAATCAAACGATTAAATAGCACCTGAATACCTCATAAAATAAAACATATTCAACATACAGACCAAGGAGTATATGAAACAACTCATTAATAACAAATTGTTGAGAAGAATGGACTTATTTGTATTAATAGGAAACAAAAGAAACCATTACAACCTGAGCCTTGGTGTTGTGCAAGTTCCTCCCAGGGTCCAGCAAGAGCTTTCCTTTACTTTGATAAGCTCACCCACTTCCAAATGAAACAAGAAAGGATGGTAATCTCTCCTCACAAGCTTCTACAAGGAAGTCCTAATTCCAGCAGCATCTATCCTTTGGAATGTTCAGCTTTCAACCTCCCCTCCTCTGGCCCAATGCCTGTATTTATAATGTTCTAGAGGAAGTTAGTCAGGTCCAACATCAATGGGATAA
>APFE030274036.1:12861-29124 GCA_000404065.3 Pinus taeda | reverse complement strand
TTTAATGACTTTCTCTCTTTCTTGAAGTTTGACATGGAGAGTAGAGGTATGAGGCTTGCCAAGGAGGATAGTATGACTATTGATGGAGCCATACTAACTGCAAATAGTCATGGTGACAAATTTTAGTGTAACAAATGGGAGAAATTTGATCAGCAGATCAAAATCCAGAGCGACCCCCAAAAAATTATCGCATCAACATCACCCGCAACACAACAATCCATCGTTACTGAGAGCACGATTGAAGGGACAGATAGCATAGACATAGCTCAAAAAGAGATTGAAATAATCCCCCAAAATCCTTCAGGTGAAATAACATTAAATATTGAGGAAATACCACCTTTGGATGTATTTTACAGCCCAAAGCATAGCGCTATATTCAGGAAATAAATAAAAAAGAGGAAAATTTACTAGACATCATCCATAGCTCCTTAATATGAATTTATGAATGTTTTATGGAAGGTTTCATAGGTCAATCCTTTTGGGGATTTGGCTAAGTTATCCCAATATGTAGGGGATTACACAACTGCCATAATTGATAAGGCCACTGAGGTTAATCTATTAATTAAAGAAAAAGATCAAAGGATTTCTTAGCTTGAAGAGAAAACAACAATAGAAAAAAAGAAGATTAATCGGCTTGAGGAATAGTTAGCGAAGGAAAAATATAAGAACGAGCAGCTTAAAGTGCAATTAAACTTGGAGAAACAAAATATTGAACAACATACCATCCAGAAAGAACAACAGTTGTCCCAACAACTTGAACAAATTCAATTGACACATCAACGAGGAATGAAAGCTAAAGAGGAGAAAATATCACGGCTACAACTTTATACAGAACAATTCAAAGATTATTCTAAGGTTGAGGAATTCAAGAAGGAAGCCCTAGAAGCAAATAATGCCTTATCGTAATAGCTCAATCTCCTTTTCCATAAAATATCACTTGTCGATCCATTATACATCATAACTACATCGCTGATCGAACGGGAAATTAACACCAGATTAGAATTTGACGACGCAGATGATAGGGTAACAAATTTCCTCAAATGGCAAAGCACAGTGGAGGGTAGAGCTGCTAACCTACTAAAAATTCAAGAGTCACATAAAGAAGTATTTTTTCGGAATGGGAAACACAGTTAATAAAGGCAGAAAGGGATACTTCCAGGGATAGTGCTATAATGAATAATGTGATAGAGCTGGTAAATGATAATTAATATGGAGTCAATCTGATTTCCAACTATTCCCCTTGAAAGCTCGCAAAATCGAAAATGTTAGAATATCAATGGAAGCAGGATTTCGTCACCAAAGAAGAAAAACTCAGGATAGTACAAAGCCTTACTTGGGATGCATTTTGTTCCTTTTTTGTCAAGCCACAGAGTCAAAAGATGACCATCAAATGCCTTACCTATGCTTTTGATAGCATGGTGCTCGAGCTTTCAGATGCCAAGTACATGGGACAAATACACTCAAAGATGAGTCAACCTCTAGAAATTCAAAACATGCTCTTAATTTGTTAATTGTGGGTACATGAGAAGAAATAGATAAAATGAATCTTTTCAAATTAAATCACACTACTATTTTTGCATTTTAGATCCCAGATTTTAATGTTTGCAGTTCTAACAACTCTAAGCGATTTATGTTGACAGTTTTTTTTAGTTCTATTATATAAAACCTTTCATGTTATTGAAGAAGGGGTCCTTAATTTGTACAAAAACTGGACTTGAGAAGTTGCATTTCTGCACTTCTAAATTTATTTTTTTATGAATAGTGGATCAAGGTTTCAGATTTTTGTGCAAGAATGTTTTCAAGACCTACACTTTTGTATCTCCTGGAAGTTTTTGGAATAAAGAGGTGGAACTAGAATGTTATTTACATATCGAGACTCAAATGCCTGTAGTATTTCTATCATTGTTCTTTTTGTCTTGATCTAATTAGCATTTCATTTAATTTTCTATTGTTGATGTATTCACACAGTTCAAGCAATTCTATATTAAGTCACTTATGAACAATTTAGAATTGTTACATTAGAGATATATATTAGCAATAAATATTATGATTTCATGTGATATGTTTTTATAATTACTTTGTTTAATTTATTAAACAAAGTAATCATTATTTAAATGCATCTTTCTATGGATAAGTAAACCATCTATATGTTTGTTTGTCTGCTAGGAATTATTAAAAATCACATTGTTGTAAGATTACCCGGGTTATGTAGGTATATTTCTATATTTTAAAGTTATAGATTAAACCATCTACCATCTTTGATATACATCTTAAAACATTCATTTTTTAAACCACACATTATTGGGAAACTAGTGCCATAACCCCCAGTCAGAGCCACCATCCCAAATGGAAAAGGATTTGTACTAAGGTCTGAAACGTGTGGTTATCCCCCAATGTTGATGCTACGATTTTAGAGGCATCAACAAGTCCTAAACTTCTAGAGTTGTTTTGAGGCCCTAAATGATGTTTTTTTGGGAAATCGTAATTTGGTAATTACATAGGTAATCATGTCACAATTATATTACTTTGAGAGATCTTTCCAACGAGGTATCATATGAGCCAAATGGAGATAATATGACCAAGTTACGACCCCGGGAATTTGGCTGACCAGCAAACCCCAATAGGGCCAATAAACACTTTGTGTTACATCTCCTCACACTAGGGTTTTGGTTGTTTAGGGATTTATCTTATTGTTCAATAATAAAAATTCCTTTGAGCCTCATTGTAACTCAGTTTAGAGGCATGTAGTCTCCACATCTATTCTCATAGGTAAGCTAGCATCACCCGAGCTATCTTATTTCAATTATGTTTGTAAGAATAGTTCAATATTTTTCTATTAATGAAATGAAATTTGTTTCTATTGTATCTATGTGGCTATGACTACATTTTTAAGTTGTTGCATTCATGTTTAAGTTCACATCATGACCATAAAGGATGATCGACGATCGCAAGTTTCAAGAGGATGCACCAAGGACGTTGATAGGAAATTATTGATTTTCTAACCTCTGATATTTGGCCAAGCACCTGGTCATAGCATTCGGTCATATGATGAATAAATACTGAAAGGGATCAAAGTAAAGGGGCTTAAAGAGATCAGCATTCGCAGTTTTACAAAGCCTATCCAGTTTAAAATTCCTGAACAACCAGAGATCTAATACAAATATATAACTATTTCATAGGGCATGTATGGCTCCAATAGTCTTCCTTAGGAAGTCTAGAGGGACAGATGACTTTGAAGAAGTGTTCAGGATCTGTCATGGCCACTACGTAGAACCACTTTCGGGTTCTTGTAAGTGTAGAAGAGAAAATGTTGAGACTAAAAGCGATAGGGAACTAGTCGAGAGAGGATGAGGCATAATGTAAAAGAAGCATGGTTGGACCAGAGGCCAAGAAAGAGAGTGGCGTGGAGATATTTTTACGGGACCATCATTTCAATTCACTTATTAATTCTGTTTTGTTGATTTTGATTCCTTTTGTTATTGTGTTTTATTTCCAAGAAAAGTACCTTTCTGTTGTAATAATTGGAGGCAACAAAGACTATATACTGACCATTGGAAGCTCTATCTTGAGACGATTTGTAACTAGCTTCCATGTTCTCCCCCTCATTATAAAAGGGAGGAAGAAACACTTCCAGAAGGTTCTGAATCCTAAAGATTAACTACATGTTATTTTTGAGACTGTATGTCCAAGATTTGCATCCTTCAAAATATTAATGAAATGGTGGTGATTCCTACCTTTGAGTACTAAAATATATTACTTCTCTATTCAGATTCCACTATGTTCATGTTTCCTCTCTAATTTCATGTAATTGTAGCTACTAGAATTGCTTCATATGTTCTTACAGAATCATTTGTGTTGAATCATTAATGCACATGCTTGTATGGATCTTTGAGATTATATTTTTAAAATTGCACTCCATGAATCATCACACCCAATCCTCTTTCACCCACTATGTCTATCTTTAACTAAGATAAGTGTAGAGTTATTGATGATTCAAGTTATATATGATGAGTTATTCTATCTCCTTATCTTCTTTTCTTTCTCTTCCAAAGTTGATTAAAGTGTAGGTTCTCAAACTACTCGGCCTCCAGTAGTTTATACATATATTTTTGTGAGTTGTATATGTGAAAGAATACCAGAAATACATGGCTTATGATCTTGGATGAATGAACCAACCCATGTTATTTATTGTATATATATATATATATTCAAAATACATGTGATGTCATCAATCTCTGAGGTTGTCTTTGTAAGCGACAACATATTTTGGTATCATTGTGGGGGAACGTATGAAGGATTTTTTCCCATGGGATACAACAAGTTAAGAAATATTTGTGTAGGTGAGCAAAGAAGCTCTGATTCCATCCTCACCACCTTAGTGACTCCACAAATCTCATCATCATTTATCATCCTAGATTTTAGAAAGCCTCACTCTCACTTAGATACCTCTCAACAGAGAACCCCATCTATATTTGACTGAGAGAAATTAACTTTTAGGAGAGTCTAGAAGGAGAAAACTCCTACTACCCATTATACTAACTCATTATTCTTTGAATCTTCCTCATCCATCTCCCAACATGCCGCCATTCATTGCTTAAATCTAGAGCATCATGCCCCCAAATCAGAGATCAAAGAGGACAAAATCTCAGTTATGACTCCTTTGGCTTCATTTCATCCTCCTCCTGAGATTGGAAAAGGTAAATTTATCCTCAATAATTGCAATATCCACTATACACTTAGTCACACTACTCTAAGTCTAGTTACTCCAACCACTGTGGTTTTCCCCCAAGTTCCTCAGGAAAATCTCAATCTCCCACCATTAATCTAGATGGTTGTTCCAGGTTTCTTATTGAATAAATATGCCCCCCTTGATTTACCTCAACCCTTAAGTGCTATGCCTCAGGACCACCTAAATCTTTTGCCTAAGTTCAATGGGGAAGACAAAAACACTGCACAAAGACACATTGAAGCCTTTTGTGCTTTTGCCGAGAATCTAAATGTAGAACAACTGGATGTGGTCCTGAGACACTTTGTCCAATACCTTGATGGAGAAGCTATTAAATGGTTTAAATCCATACATAATGCATCCATCACCTCTTGGGAAGAACTCAAAAACTCTTTCACGCAAAAGTGGGGTGGAAAGAGATATCATGAGTATGTCCTCATAGAGTTTAGTGCTATAAGGAAGAAGTCAGAAGAGGATATTTCAAAATTCAAAAAAAGTTTCAATAAGAAGTATAACAACCTTCCTGTTGACATAAAGCTTCCTGAAGCTACTATTCATGTAGCATTTTAGGGAGCCTTTGAGTCTGAATTTGGCTTTACCTTAAGGGAGAGGAATAATTCTCGTACTTTGGATTAACTCCAATTTGATGCTCTTGAGGTAGAAGCAAATTTCACCTCGGTAGCAAAGTCAAGAGGAAAGAATGAACCTATTGAGAAGAAAAATGGGAAATAAGGAACATCCTCCTCTGGTGAAGCTAAATAATTACCAAATATGAAGTGGTAGGAAATGGATACTCTCATTAAGAGTTTATCTCATAAGATGGTGAAACATGAGCTTGAGAAAAAGAGTCTCCTGAAAAAAATTATTAAGGTAACAACCGAGGTTACAACCCACAATATAGAAGACAATTGTTGCAGATACTTCAAAGGGAAAGAAGATATCAACTTGATCAGATCCTTCCTCCTCTATATATAGAATATGATATAGATGGGCAACTACTGGATACACACAAGATGTAGGGAAACTTGTATTCCTCCTTCTTTGAAGAGGAACAGGAAAACATGGCTCACCATAATTGAACTTATAAAATAACCCACTTATAAAGCTCAAGTCTCCCAGTTCATGCTTCCATCCACCTTAGTACAGACCCATAATTGTTTAAACCTTCAAGAAGAAAGACCAATGGTTGTTTTTGGGCCTCATGTTGAAGAACTTAATTCTTCCACTCCACCCCTCTATGTTACCTTGGTAATTCATGACCTCTTATTGCATAACTTTATGTTGGACTCTAGAGCCTCACATAACTTCATGCCGTTAGCCGTGATGGAACAACTTGGCTTGCAAATCACTAGACCCTACAAGAACCTATTGATGAGCCTCAATATTGCAAGAAGGATGCTGCAACTCCCAAGGGTACTGACTTTTAATTACCAACCCAGAATTCATACAAACTTAAGAGGTATCGACACTATATGTGCAACATAAAACATGTACTTCTTTTGTTGTCATGATGTAATGAAGTGCATTTACTGAAATCAAACCCTAAACTAATTGCAGAAAATGAACTAAAATGGAAACCCTAACCTATTGCAAAAAATAAAGTACAAGGAAAGAAACATATTCTAATTACCTAAACATCATGAACTAAACGTAAAAGAAACCTAAATTAACCCTATTTATCACATGTTATGATTTAAACTAACTAAGAATGGAATCTAATCTAGAGAGTGCTAACTATTGTGTGCATGCATAAATATAAAATAACCTTTTCATTTATATCTTTTTTCTTGAAAAATGTAAATGCTAATCTTGCTTTGTTCTTTGGTAGGGGAGACAGGTGTGGAGGAAAAGGAGTACAATGGTTCAAATCGATTGGAGGGAAAGTAGGGGCCTAATCCTGGCCTCTAGTGATTATCATTCTCAAATCAGCCTAAGAACATACCGCTACAGGTTTTCCTATAGGATTTCTATAGAAAGTACTAGTTCATATCGGATGTCTACAAGATCCCCTGTTTTATTACAGAAAGCAAACCGAAAGCTTAAGAAGTTGTATAGAAGGTGGAATGGAGCTTGGGAAAGGTGCATAATGGAAGAATAAGGCATGTAGGTGGTGGACACTACCCAGAACGCAAGAAAGAGATTCAAGATGGGTTGATTTTCTCAATGGAAATGGAAATTTTTGCTTATAAAACAAGAATTCAAATTAAGACTTTAGTGGATTTTGGAGACATGGGTGGATGAGGCGAGATAAGGTCTCTCTGCAATGTAGAACCTCCTGCAACAAAAAACATTATTTTCTGCATCTATCTACAAATACATCTATACATGGGAAGGATTTATCAAATAGCGGAAAATTAATGGTTGATTACTATTCTTTTGATCCTAAAAAATAACTTACATCAACCATTTAACCCAATCATAAAACAGGAAATAATTAATACTAAATGCAAAAATAGAAAGAAATAAAAACAAGAGATGCCTGTAAATAAGAAGTGAAAAAAAGGAAATGAAATGATACAAAAGGGCTCTAAGGCTTCTGGGATGGCCAAGGCCAAGGAAACTCTTATACCTATGGAGGAGAACAAGATTTTGAAGCTAGACATGACACCAATATTCATTATTTTCATCAATAAAATTACATCCCTGCATGAAAATACAATGGAGCTGCATAAATATGAGTTCTCTCCACAAGAACACTAATGAAAATCTATATCCTAGAGGAAAATTTGACTTGGCACTTATAAAAATTTAATAGGAATAATTCCCCATGAAAGGAGGAAGATTTCCCCACCAAAATCCTTGATTAGTCGATCTGATTCCCAATACTAGGAATCTTCATTAAATCGTAGGGAACACATTCCTAGATTTTTTCAATCGTTGGAGTTCCACAATATGTGCCATAATTTCATAATATCTTGTTGATTTATTATTTAGTACTAATCCTCCTATAGTAGGGAGCAAGTCCCGAAATCATCTCCTCTTCCAAATATTCATAATCTACCCAATATTCTCATAATATTCCACAAAAATAATAACATTAGGCACAATTATGCAATTATTTATAAATCTTCATAATGAATGTATTAAAGTTAAAAATATATTATCTAATGCAAAAAGAGAGGTTTAATGTGCTGAAGGATGGTCATAGGACTTAATTTATGTTTAATTTAGAGGAATGGGCCTTAATTTATGTCTAATTTCAAGGCCCATCACCTATACTTCTTTGACTCTAACATAGTCAAATGCTTTGGAATGATAAAAGGTATGTTGGTAAACCTGGCTCAAATCCATGTGAACAGTGTAGTAATGGACATAGTAATGGTAGATATTCCGCCTCGATTCATCATGCTCCTATCTAGGTCTTGGGGTTCTAAGGTGGGGGTCTCTATCAAAATAGATCCAACTTATGCCATTATTCTCACTTTTGGAGGTGAAGGAAGGAGGTTGTAAAGAGAGTCGAGGTTTGTGAAAAGTATGACTCAAGATGAAGGTTCTAATAATTCTCCTATGTATGAAAAATAAAGTGACCTTTCTTTCCTTTTGCTAGAAGAAGATGAGACCATCTAAGAAGAAACATAAGTACATCCAAAGATTTAGTTAGACGACCAACACACAGATAGAAAAAAAGTATGGAAATCATACTTAGATAAAGTGAATTCCAAAGAGGGAAATGGAGCAAGAGTATTGTTGGTATTTCCTAGGGGTAGCTTATTGCCCCTCTCATTGAAGCTGGAGTTTGAGGCAACCAACAATCTGGAAGAGTTTAAAGCATTGCTCCTTGGGCTACAAACAATAAGGAATATGAATATTGAATTCTTAACTACACATGGAGACTCCAAGCTGATTGTAAAGTAGATCCGAAATGAGTGTCAAGATAAACACCCCACATTGAGGATATACGAGAATGAAGTGTGGGATTTAATTGATAACTTCTTCTTGGCCTTTACTTTCCAATTTCTCCCCAGAAAAGGAAATATAATGGATGATTCCATTGTTGTAGCACCAAGAAATTTCAAATATCCTCAGAATTTGATTCTCGGGTATGAGGTTGAGCTCAGACACAGACCCGCTATATCAAATAATGTCAAGCAATTGTAGAAATTCAAGGAAGATGAGTATATGAAATTATTTATAGAAGTAGTTGGGGAGTTCACTAGCCCAACTATTGATCAAGGAGAGGAAAAAGAGGTAGATCAAGAACAAACTTCATGGGAAGACACAGTGGCTAGATAGACAATTCTACAACTGGAAGGGAATACTATTCCTCATGGGTTAGTCCCACAGGAAATATTATTTAATAAGAATGATGTATCATCTAAACCAACGGTTTCAAAGATGGAGGAACAAGTAGAAGATTGTAATATCATCTCAGAACATGAATCCCAGATGGTTAGACTATCAAAAGGAATCCCCTCACAATATAAACACATGTATTTAAATCTCTTCAAAATCTATAAGGATGTATTTGCTTGCCCTTACGAGGATTTAAAAGCATTTGAAACTAACATCATGTAGAATAAGACTCATTTAAATAGTGCAATAAAAAGAAGCTTAGGTAGATTAATTCACTGTTACTCCCCTCTATTGAAAAAGAAGTGAGGAAACTTCTACATGCTAAAATCATAGTGCCTTTAAGGTTCTCGAAGTGGGTGGCCAACCTAGTCCGAGTCCGAAAAAATAATGGAGAAATAAGGTTATACATAGATTTTTCTAATCTTAACAGGGCATCTTTGAAAGACTATTACCCACTGTCGAAGATGGATTACATATTACAGAAGCTGGTTGGATCGGTTGGAATCTCCATGATGGATGGTTTGTCTGATTACAACGAAGTGGTAGTCCACCTTAATGATTAGAAGAAGACTGTTGTCGCCACCCCTTGGGGAACTTTCATGTATTCTTGCATGCCTTTCGTTCTTATTAATACAGGGGCCACCTTTCAGAGAGCTATGGATAGAGATTTTTTAGGAGAGAAAGTCAAGTTTACAGTGGTATATTTGGATGATATCACAATCTTCTCTAAGACCAATGAAGAACACATCCTCCACTTGAAGCTCACCTTTAAGAAATGTAGGAGGTATGGGCTATCATTAAATCCCAAGAAGTCTCAATTTTCCTTGAGTAAGGGGAAGCTAATAGGACACATAGTAGCACAAAAATGAGTGAAAATTGATTCTAAGCGAGTTCAAGTTGTAAGTCACATTCCTCTACCCAGAAATAAGAATGAGGTCCAAGTCTTTTTGGGGAGAACCAAGTTCTTTAGAAGGTTCATACCCAACTATGTAGAAATAGTGAAGGATATTATAAATATGCTAAAGAAGGAAAATGAAGTCAAATGGAGCCATACTTCTTGATATTATTTTACTAGAATTAAAGAAGCTTTTGTTGAAGCATTGGTACTAGTCAAACTTGACTACTCAAAACCTTTTTATATCTCTTATTTTCCTTCTCCGCATACTATTGTTGCGGTCTTGCTACAGAAGAAGAAAGACAATTATGAACAACCAATCATCTTTGTCAGCCAAGTCCCGAGGGATGTTGTTTTTAAATATAACATCTTGGAGAAACAAGCCTATGCTCTAGTCAAAGCTTTGAAGACATTTCAATTATATGTGCTATAGTCAGAAATCACAACATTTGTCCCAACGATAGTCATTAAGGACATCCTTGTGCAAGGATACAGTGAAGGAAAAAGGGGTAGGAGGAAATCAAAGGTACTTGAATATGATTTATACATAAATCCTACTAAGCTCATAAAATCCTAGGTGTTGGCCATGATTTTATCAGAATCTAACTGCCAATATTTGGAAATAAACCCAATAACAAACAAAGAGAACAAAAGTTCAATAGAATAGGATTAAAACAATAGAGAAAAATATTTGTGATAAATATGAGGGATCACCTTGGTATAACAATATCATACATTATCTATTATTCTTGAGGTTCCCACTAGTGCTAGATAAATCCAAATACAGGACATTGAGACTGCAAGCTCAAAATAATATCATATCCAATGGTCAACTCTACTGGAAAGACTCAGTGGCCATTTTTTTGTTGTGTTTGGTGGAAGGCAAAACTCATGAAGTGATTGAGGAGTTTCATGGAGGATTTTGTAGAGGTCATTACAGTTGGAAGACCAGAGCTCAAAAAATCCTCAAGGTAGGGTTTTGTTGGCCTACATTGTTTACAAATGTGCATTTACAAGCCAAGTCATGTTAGAAGTGCCAAGTCTTTTCTAAGAGACAAAAACATTTCTCATATTCCCCTGATCCCATTGCCCGTGGAAGAACCCTTTAGACAGAGGGGAATAAACTTCAGAGGAGAGATAAACCTACCTTCCAGTGGCCAACATGAGTGGATATTAACAACCATGGATTATTTCACCAAGTGGGTAGAGGCCATCCTAATGATAAATTCTACAAACTCAATGGTAATTAATTTTATGGAGGAAAACATATTATCGCATTTTGGTTTCCCTACCAAAATCATCATTGACAATGCTCAAGTGTTCAATTGTGCAAAATTCATCAGCTTCTATCATAAACTCAATATCATCATTGGGCACTGTACTACCTACTATCCTCAAGGAAATGGTTTAGTTGAGTCCTCAAACAAAACTATGTTGAGAGTGTTGAAGAAGACCATCACTGAAAATCAGAGGAATTTGGGTACCCAATTGAAGTTTGCACTCTAAGCTAACCGAGTGACTCCTAAATGTTCCACTGGAAAATCACATTTCAAGATAGTGTATGGTAAGGTTGCAGTCTTCCCAATCCAATTAGCAATTCCAATGGTAAATTTAATACAATAAGCTTAGGAGGAGCTAAGTGATTTGAAATGAAGGATAAACAAATTGGTTGAGATTCATGAAAAAAGGGAACAGGTGGGGGCTAAATTCAAAAATTACCAAGAGAAGATGAAATCCCTATTGGACAAAAGGCCAAGGATTAAACTCTTCAACCATGAGATTTAGTTCTTGGATGGGACATCGGACAGAAAGAAAAAGGTAAACACGGAAAATTTGATTCACTTTAGTTTAGCCCTTTCAAAATTTAAGAGGAAAATGGAAATAATATGCACCTACTCGAAAATATAGAAGGTGAACCGTTGGAGCTTCCAATAAATGGCCAATTCCTCCAACGCTATTTCCAGCATTAAAGTTACCTATCTTGCACTTATTGTAATTATCAGTGTGTACATTGTAACTATCATATGAAATCTCTCGTTTTCTATTTAAAATTTCAATTTCACAAAATTTTCATTGCAAAAAAAGAATCCATGCCCAAAAAAGATAAGTTCGCAAAATGCAGGTTCTCAATGCATTGAAATCCAATTCCCTATCCCCAGGTGCATCCAATGTTGTCACCTTCTACAAAATGAGTTCTAGTTGTACAAAGAGGGGAAAGTAACAAGGACATTTGTAGCTAGCCTCCAATGCAATGGAAGCACTCAAAACTAAATTAGACCCTTCCCATTGGAAAGTTATCTATATCGTCTTTCCAATGGTAAATAGAACTCCCCATATCGACTCCAAAATCAAAAGTTAGAGCAAAATGAAGGTTACATTTGAAAATCAAAAAACAAGGAGAAAATGACTAAGTTTAAAACCTCGACTCTCAACATATCGGCGATCCCACAAATCAGAAGTCCCTACATATTAGAGGTGCCACACATTGGAGGTCTAGAGTGATATCAACATATCATCAATAACACTCAGAGCAACATGACATATCAGCCCATTCCCCATCAGATGCCCGATATATCGAAGGTCTTGTATCAGCGGGCTGACATAGCAGTGAGGTCAGAGTAAAATTGAGATTAGAAATTGCCAATATCAGCGATCACATATCAAAGGTCCAAGTTATAGTGAAATCGGTGATTGGTGATTGCAACAATGTTGGGAATGTCACAAATCTACAATCGGCGGGGTCTTGTACACAGTGCAATCGGTATTTAGTGAGCAGGTTGTATTGCATATCAGCGATCGGTGTTTTGAAAAGTTTCAATCCTAATGGGATTGTGATGTGTGATATGCAATACTTTTGTTAGTGTTAAAATACTAGGAAAGGTCGAAAATGACTTACCAAGGTTTCCCATGACAAACCAAGTGTAGGCAGGCCTTTTCTCTCTCCTCTAGAAGGCCGCATGGTGAAATACTATTGGTCCCAATAAATCCATGTGGAATTTGATGTCATGAGGACGTGGCAGTACGAAGGACACATGGCATGCAGATCTACCATTTTCAAGGGTCCAAAGGGGGCATATCCAGATGACATGTATCACCACTCAGAAAGCGACACATGGCAGAGTGATGACATCACTAATAAGAGATCGACGTTCGTAGGATGAGGCATGTTGTTACATCAAAGTTAAAACCTTGATTATGCTCCTCTGATAAAGGGTCTCCGATACAGGTGTTGGCTCGTAGTCACATAAAGAGCCAACGAACCAAGGGCTAAGCACAAAGGATGACCAACAATCACAAGTCTTAGGAGGATGCACCAAGGATGTTGGGAGGAAATTGTCAATTTCTCAACCTTAGATATTTAGCCAAGCACCCGGTCATAGCCTTTAGTCATATGACGAAGAAATACTGAAAGGGATTAAAGAAAAAGGGGCTTAAAGAGATCAACATTCATAGTTTTAGAAAGCATGTCCAGTTTAAAGTTCCCAAATAGCTAGAGCTCTGATACAACTATATAACTATTTCACAGGGCATGTATGGCTCCGATAGTGTTCCAAACTAAAGGGCCATATGAGTTGGTAGTAGTTTTAAGGATATGTCATGTTCGCTATGCAGAACCACTTTCGGGTTCCTGTAAGTGTAGAAGTGAAACTATTGAGACTGAAAATGATAGGGAACTGGCTGAGAGAGGATGAGGCATAATTTAACAGAAGAGTGGTTGGACTAGCGGCCAACAAAGAGAGTGGCATGACAATATTTTTACAAGACCATCATTTCAGTTCACTTGTTAATTATGTTTTGTTGATTTTTATTGCTATTGTTATTTTGTTTTACTTCCAAGAAAATTATCTTTTTGTTGTAATAATTGGAGGCGACATAGGCTACACACCGAGATAGCTAGTCACACTGATTATTGGAAGCTCTGTCCTGAGATGTTTTGTAACTAATTTCCATGTTCTCCCTCTCCTTATAAAAGGGAGTAAGAAACACTTACACAAGGTTCTAAATCCTAAAGATTAACTACATGTTATTTTTGAGACTATATGACTTCAATATTTGCACCCTTCAGACTATTAATGAAATGGTGGTGATTCCTACCTTCGAGTACTACAATATGTTACCTCTCTATTCAAATTCTGTTATGTTCATCTTTCCTCTATGATTTCCTGAATTTGTAGCTACTATAAATGTTTCATATGTTCTTACAAATTCATTTGTGTTGACTCATTAATACACATACCTGTATGGATATGAGATTGCATCTTTAAAATTTTGCTCAATGAATCATAGCACTAAATCCTCTTTCATCCTCTATGTCTATCTTTAACTTAGGTAAGTGTAGAATTCTTGATATTTCAAGCTCTATATGATGAGATATTCTATCTCCTTCTTTTCTTTCATTTCTCTTCCAAAGCTGATTAAACTGTAGGTCCTCGAACTACTTAGCCTCCACTAGTTTATACATATATTTTTGTGAGTTGTATATGTGAAAGAGTACCAGAAATACATGGCTTATGTCCTTGAATGAATGATCCAACCCATGTTTTTATTGTGTATATATATAAATATAGGTTCAAAAAATATGTGATGTCTCTAGTCTCCTAAGAATTGTATGAGACACACGAAAATCTAGATGTGTTAGGCACTAGTATTGTAAGTAATTTGAGGTTGTCTCTGGAAGTGACAATAAGGGCCACTGATTGGAATAGTTATAATAGGTACCTTCTTAATGATTTATCCTTCCCAAGATAACCATGTTAAGATGGCTGAAATATGTCCTGGGTACAACAATGATCCAGCCCCTTGTTGTCACTCGTGATAATATCCTAATAAAGGCCAGTAAGGTCACCAAAAATAATAACATGTCCTGAGGGAACAATCGTCAGCTATAAGTACATGCAAGTGTAGGGTATTGAGCCTGGAGCTTCTTAAAGGAGACCACCATGAGTATGATGAAGTTCTTAGATATAACTACCACCAGTTGCAAACAAATTTTTTATGTCACCCTAACGGTCCCAATGTAACCTAGTGCTTAGCTAGTTTCTTAATCTTAGTTTTACCAATATCTAATTTCCTTCTAGTATTATTTATTTTTTAGAATTCTTACCAATATCTCATAAATTAATAATTGATTCCACCAATTTTTGACTTAATAATTTAATTATTTTAATTGTAACGTATTTATTATAATTTAGTATAATCAGTCTTATTTATCGTTACTATTAATATATAGAGTAGTCTTTCAGTGTGACCTTTTGAAAAGAATTTGTCTAGAATTGGCAAGGGATTTATTTTAAATATCACCACAAATATGACTATGAAAACCCACATTGCAAAATTAATCTATTTTCAATTTAAAAGTGGTTTCCACCTCAAAAGCACCTCAATAGATTTAGTTAATTATAAATCTAGAGTTAATGAATCTAATCTGGTTAAATTGTTGAGTATAATTAATTATAAATATTAATATCAATTTTACTTTTATATTTTGTAATTCGATTGACTCAAAATGTTTAACAAGACAAGACACCCTTGAGAGCACAATTATTAAACTTGAATAAATAAATAACTAATGTAATGATAATTATATCTATTTATCAGAGTAGTAAATAAATAAAAATTAAATTTTATCTCTATATCATTTTTGCTATTTTATTATTATTATATGCTTTTAATATAAGTGCAAAGTAAAAATACTTATCAAAACATCAATATGAAGTTGAAATATTTGATATTAACCGTTAAATTTTATAGATTTTTAACCGTAGGTTTCTTATTTAACCATCAAATACTAATTCCTTTAAAATCTACTAACAAAATCTAACCGGTAAATTTTATGAGTTCAAAATTTACTCCTCTGCCTTTCTCGATATGAAAACACTAAGAATGAATGAACACATGGTTTTATATAATTATTAAATTTGAATAAATAAACAAATGTGTATAATAAGAACTAAATTTATTTATTACAATCCTTAAAAAAAAAAAAAATTACTTTATGCTTTTAATGAAAACAAAAATAGGAAATAGGAAATATAAATATGTGTGAAAACATAAATATGAAGTGGAAATATATGGATATTAGGGATTCACTTTAACATGTATATTAAATCTAAAAGTTATTGATGATGTTTACTTTATTTTTAAAACGCTCAATTTCATGAGTGAGTTGAACATTTACTCTAAAAACGAATGAATGCATAATTTATACCATTATTAAATTTGAATAAATAGATAAAGGTGTATAATAGTAATTAAATCCTTTTATTACCCATGTAAAAAACTAATAAAACTTTTATATTATTTTTATTTTGTTATTATAGGCTTTTATTAAAACGCAAATATAAAATAT